>ONZH01015468.1:2500-70300 GCA_900303285.1 Rhinella marina | reverse complement strand
AGAGGAAAGGAGTATGAGAGGGAATCAATATCACAGGTCTGTGCACAAGCTGAAACAATCCTTCCCATCGAGCCGCGGCAGAGGCGTGGTCTGGGCCAAGTAGCAGGGGAGAGGAGCAGCAGGCTTGTCAGCACTTCCAAGCTTTTTATTCACCCCAGCAAGACACTGTCACCTGTCCCCAGTCTAGGCAGAGTAGGGGGAGCTGTACAGAAAGATGGTGAGGGAGTACCTAGCTGACCATACCACGTCCGGACCAATTACTCTGCTCCATACAACTACTGGGTTTCAAAGCTGGACGCGTGGCCTGAACTGGCGCTGTACTCCTTGGAGGTGCTGGCCTGCCCTGCAGCTAGCGTGCTGTCAGAGCGGGTATTCAGTGCAGCTGGTGGCGTCATCACCAATAAGCGTACACGCCTGTCAACTGACAGCGCTGACAGGCTGACGCTTATTAAAATGAACAAAGCCTGATTCACCGGAATTCAAATCTCCTCTGGGGAAAGCAGCTAAAGATTTACATTACTTATGTATCCGATTCCTCTTCTCTACTCCTCCTCCTCCTCCTTGTCGTCTTTGCCTAACGCTGACCAAAAAAACGCCTTTTTGTAGAGGTCCAACTGGCACTCTTTTACCACAATTTTTCAGGAGGGCCCCCTACAGGCCCTCTCTTCAAACAATTTTTTTGGAGGTCCACCTACAGGCCCTCTCTCTGAACAATTTTTCCGGAGGTCCACCTACAGGCTTTCTCTCCAAACAATTTTTCCAGAGGTCCACCTACAGGCTTTCTCTCCAATCAATTTTTCCGCAGGGCCACATAATGCGATAGACGGGAATCGAACCCGGGTCAACTGCTTGGGAGCAGCAGCTGTGCTCACCACTTTACCACCAACAGCCACAGCAACTGATAAGAACAGATACTAAACTTGATGTAAGCCAACATTTCGACAATCGATAACCCGAAACGGGTCCGCCGTCGAGCCCGGGCGTTAGGCCACCCTGAGCATTTCACATACTCTGACCGAGTCTGACCCTGGGGCCGCTCATGTACTGCCCACTTGGAGGATTGCGGGGCCTACCTCGTTCACGGTTTCTCAGAATTACTATGCCACTTCCTCCAACCCCTCCTCCTCCACCTTCGAATTACCATCCGTGCTTCACCTCCTGCTACCTCAGTCTAACTCGATCATTCTGTTGTCATCGCCATGCTGCGTCAGGCTAAATTTTTGGGTGGCTCACCTGCTACCTCATCTAACTTGGTCACTTGTTGGTGTCACCGCCATGCTGTGTCAGGCTTATGCCTGCATCGTGTGGCTGGGGATAGGAGAGCAGTGCCAGAATGGGCATGGGTGATGGACCTTCGTTGCACCTAGTTGGGTGCTTCCCTATATATTCCCACCATGCCAGCCATGGGTTGTACATAAACTAATAACAGGAAAAACAAAAAAAATGAGAACTATTTTACAGGAGGGTTAACCGCAGACACTCCAAAACAATTTTGCATGAGGGAGTGTCTTCTCGTCTGCCATTGCGTTCGGTCAGGCTGTCAGTAGGTACACCACCTCTGTCGTCCGCAGAAGCGGCCACTATGAGGAAGGCCACGGCAAGAACATCCCCTTTTCAATTGAGAACAAGTGGAGAATTGTAGGAAGATGACAGTTTTCTTCGGCAGTGGATTCACCTTCCCCTTTATCATTGCCAGACAACAGTTGGTGAAAAAGTAATTGGCAATGATGAAGAAAATGTAACGGTGCAGTGGACCGTCTGTGACGCAAAACCTATATATTCCCACCATGCCAGCCATGGGTTGTACATAAACTAATAACAGGAAAAACAAAAAAAAATATTTTACAGAAGGGTCAACTACAGACACTCCTAAACAATTTTTTATTAGGGTCAACTTCGGACACTCCAAAACAAATTTTTGGGAGGCTCACCTACAGACATTTGACTGCTACCTCAATCTAACTTGGTCACTTGTTGGTGTCACTACGCTGTCACCATGCAGTGTCAGGCTTATGCCTGCGTCGTGGGGCGGGGGATAGCACAGCAGTGCCAGCATGAGCAGTTGTGTCGCCTGCAGGCGGTGATGGACCTTCGTTGCACCTAGTTGGGTGCTTCCCTAACATGTGATGGGCATGTGCCTCGCCTTTCTTGGTCTGGGTGAGCACAATTGCCATGAGGGTAACCACCAGGCTGTTGCCTGAGAATTTGGTGTAATGGTGGGATTAGGCAGCCTCAGAGGCATCCATGCATGCTGCCCCTGCTGTTTCCTGTCCATTTCCGTGGTGTTTCCATCATTTTCTGGTTTCCAGGTTTTCACCCAGCCTTCCCTAGGCAGAGCATTGGTCCCCTGCAAAAATGCTCGAGTCTCCCATTGACTTCAATGGGGTTCGTTACTCGAAACGAGCACCCGAGCATCGGGAAAAGTTCGACTCGAATAACGAGCACCCGAGCATTTTAGTGCTCGCTCATCATAATTATGTCTTTGCTGTATTTTAGCAATAATGTTTTTACAGGTTCAGCAACATTCAAGCACTTTAGCCCATTGTGTCCTATTATGCACTTATTGTATGGAGTTTTTGGTAAATTATGCACTTAGCCAGATACTTTTCTAGCTCATATGGACTGTACCCCGCGGCCTAGAGTCGTGCGTATGACGCAATCGTGAGACAATAGTACGCTAAGGATTCGGATGCACTTTGTACTCTAATGCTTACGTATTCAGTTCAGTAGAGTACTTTTAACAACGTATGTTCGTAATTTGTGCAGGAATGTTCGCAGAACAACGATTATTTTTTAATGCAACTTCGACTGAATAAATTCGTATTAAGAACAAATCTTGTTATAAATTTGTCGATTATTCACAGAAGTGAAGATTCGCTCATCTCTAGTGCCAAGTAATAACACAGATGAGCCTGAAAGTTCATTATTGATCTGTAACCTAGCCTTGAGAGCTCATATTTTATGAAGTTGTCCCCAGCCCAAACTGTCACATAACCTCCCATGGATATTTCCACTCTACTGTGTCAAACGTTTTTGTTGCGTCCAGAGAGAGAATAACCCACTAATCGCCCTTCCCATATTGCAAGTTCACGAAAACCCTTCTAATACTCTCAGATGCAGAACGGCCTGGAATTAATCCTGTTTGATCCTTCTCTATCAATGTATGAGTAACCTCAGCTAGTCTACGATCCAGAACCTTGGCCAAAAATTTTGTATCTGTATTATATCCATCTCCGGTTTATCCTTCTTTAAGATCAATATAATGATTGACTCTTTCATTGTGGCTGGGAGGTACCAGGTGCTCAGAGCGTCATTGAACACCTCTGCCATCCTTGGAATTGAAATATTCCCTTATTCTCTATAGATTTCATACGGAAAACCACCAGAACATGGTAAGGAGTTCCTGGTAATACTTCTAAGAGCTTGGCTAATACCCTTGACCAAAATTGGTTCATTAAGCATTCTCCTTTGGCCTTCTGTAGTTTCTGGAAAATTGATCTTAGAAAGGAACAAATTCATTTTCTTCCACTATATTATCCAATGCTGCTCCATATAAACTTACATAAAATGCATAAAACTCAGTCTAAATACTTTGTATCTCATTACACATTTCCCCATCCTTTGGACATTCCAAGTTAGTTGTATCTATAATCCTAATAATAGGCTCTTGGTGAGGTTTTGACTCTGGTCTCACTCAAGCTATTCCTGGCTGACTGTCTTCGAGTTGTGGAGTATACATTAATAAACCTCTTTGTTTCACATGGCCGGTACATATATCTTGCCTTTCTGGCTTACTCACAATTTCCAATAATACTTCCACACTGTCCATAGAGGAATGCAACTCTGCTTACAGTTTGTACTTCACTGTAGACTGTGAACAGGCACTGTCTCACATTTGATGTTAAATTGGCTCTGTCACCAGGATCAACCGTATTAAACCAGGCATACTGGCTAATAGAGCTCATCATGCTGATTAAAACTGTACCTTTCTTTTGTCTGTATGATAAATATCTGCAGAGAAATCAGCGTTTTTATTCATATGCAAATGAGCAATCGGAGCACTCAGAGGCAGGGCTGAATATTCTAAGCACTGCTCTGTAACACCCCCTCTGCTCTGTACACTCCCCCTCCCATTGACTGACAGGGCTAGACAGCAGGCTGAGGCCAGAGCTGTGTCCAGGAGCTGTGTGCTAGCATGTAAATATCACATACACTATAGCTACACCACACTGAGATCTGCTCAGAAAGCTGATACACATATTACTGCTTTATTCACAGGCACAATATATGAGGTTGGATGGAGAGCGTTTGTGAACAGCAGTTTTCAGCTCTTTCCACATATTCTCAATTGGATTCAGGTCTGGACTTTGACTTGGCCATTCTAAGACCTGGATACATTTATTTTCATTGTAGATTTTGCTTTATGTTTGGGATCATTGTCTTGTTGGAAGATAAATCTCCATCCTAGTCTCAGGTCTTTTGCAGACTCCAAGAGGTTTTCATCCAGAATGGTCCTGTATCTGGCTCCATCCATCTTCCCATCAATTTTAACCATCTTCCCTGTCCCTGCTGATGAAAAGCAGGCTCAAACCATGATGCTGCCACCACCATGTTTGACAGTGGGGATGGTGTGTTCAGGGTGATGAGCTGTGTTGCTTTTAGGCCAAACATATCGTTTTGCATTGTTTCCAAAAAGTTGGATTTTGGTTTCATCTGACCAGAGCACCTTCTTCCACATGTTTGGTGTGTCTCCCAGGTGGCTTGTGGCAAACTGTAAACAAGACTTTTTATGGATATCTTTGAGAAATGGCTTTCTTCTTGCCACTCTTCCATAAAGGCCAGATTTGTGAAGTGTTGGACTGATTGTTGTCCTATGGACAGACTCTCCCACCTCAGCTGTAGATCTCTGCAGTTCATCCAGAGTGATCATAGGCCTATTGGCTGCATCTCTGATCAGTCTTCTCCTTGTTTGAGATGAAAGTTTAGAGGGATGGCCGGGTCTTGGTAGATTTGCAGTGGTCTGATACTCCTTCCATTTCAATATGATCGCTTGCACAGTGCTCCTTGGGATGTTTAAAGCTTGGGAAATCTTTTGGTATCCAAATCCGCCTTTAAACTTCTCCACAACAGTATCACGGACCTGCCTGGTGTGTTCCTTGGTCTTCATGATGCTCTCTGTGCTTTAAACAGAACCCTGAGACTATCACAGAGCAGGTGCATTTATACGGAGACTTGATTACACACAGGTGGATTCTATTTATCTTCATCAGTAATTTAGGACAACATTGGATCATTCAGAGATCCTCAATGAACTTCTGGAGTGAGTTTTCTGAACTGAATAATTTTTGCACGCCCAACTTTTCAGTTTTATTATTACAAAAAAAGTTTAAATGATCCAATAAATTTTGTTCCACGTAACAATTGCGACCCACTTGTTGTTGATTCTTCACCAAAAATTTAAAATGTTATATCTTTTTGTTTGAAGACTGAAATGTGGCAAAAGGTTGAAAAGTTCCAGGGGGCCGAATACTTTCGCAAGGCACTGTATATATACAGTACAGACCAAAAGTTTGGACACACCTTCTCATTCAAACCTCCAGGCTGTGTAAGGGCTATTTGACCAAGAAGGAGAGTGATGGGGTGCTACGGCAGTCACCAGACCTGAACCCAATCGAGATGGTTTGGGGTGAGCTGGACCGCAGAGTGAAGGCAAAAGGGCCAACAAGTGCTAAGCATCTCTGGGAACTCCTTCAAGACTGTTGGAATACCATTTCAGGTGACTACCTCTTGAAGCTCATCAAGAGAATGCCAAGAGTGTGCAAAGCAGTAATCAAAGCAAAATGTGGCTACTTTGAAGAACCTAGAATATAAAACATATTTACAGTTGTTTCACACTTTTTTAAGTATATAATTCCACATGTATTAATTCATAGTTTTGATGCCTTCAGTGTGAATCTACAATTTTCATAGTCATTAAAATACAGAAAACTCTTTGAATAAGAAGGTGTGTCCAAACTTTTGGTCTGTACTGTATATATACTGTATATGTCAATTTCAGTTTGCTGAGCGCTGATCAGTAACATACTTTTAATGATCGCACCTCTGCTCAGTTTTCAGTGAAGATATTTCCTTTTTTTTCTGTAGGTAGCCTTTTTTTCCCTAAATGTTTATCTTATTCTTATCTTTTTCTCTTTTCTTTTTTACCGTATCTTTTTTCCTTTCCCCTAAATTTTTTTGGAAATTTATTACAAGCCCCCTCACTTTTGAAATCACTACTTACATCCCCCAATGATGAAATAAAGTCTACACACTTTAAACGTGTTAAATCACATACACCAATAAAAATAAAAATGGCCCATTCATCCCAGAGAATTGACTCCGCTGAGGCATATGAGTATCTTGCCTCTGATAGAGAGCCTGCCAGCAAGGGAGAAGAGGATGCCACATTCCTTTACTCCTGTACTCTGTCTTCATCATCATCTGGTGATGAAGGATCCTCAAGGAAATGCCCCAGGAGAGAAGCTGAGGTACCCCTCCATTGATCCCTTATGGACCCCTCCACATGAAGAATATGTGCCCCAAATTCCTGAGTTTGTTACCAGCTCAGAAATCCAGAATGATTGTGTGGGATTCAGATAAATAGATTTTTTCAAAATCTTTTTCTCTGAAGATTTCATATATTTGATGGTGGCCCAAAAAAAGTATATGTCCAACATTTGATAACCCAAACATAGAAGATGATTCTTTACGGTAAGAGCAGTGAGACTATGGAACTCTCTGCCTGAGGAGGTGGTGATGGTGAATTCACTAAAAGAGTTCAAGAGGGATTGCTGTAGTGGCACTATGCAATAGGACATGACTGTTATGTGGGGGAGCTTCAGGACACTATGGCTGCGAGTACTGTGTACAATGTATGGGCTCCTGGTTGTCCTCTCTGCAGCCAATGACTACAATTTACTTGTGTTTAGGAGAATCTCCCTGCAGCAAACTTGCCAACTCAGTTATAAAACTAGTGTAGGGACTTCCGGGGGTGGGGCATCAAGTATGGCCGCATTTTAACGGCGCTCTCCACACCCGCCGAAAATCTGCCACCATCGGGGCTCACAAGAGTGACAGACCCTACATTAGAGTGGGTGCAAATCCCCTGTGACAGCATGGCTTGGAGGGCGACACCTGGTATTGCCGCGGAATCCGATGCAGTGAGCTGCACGGCATTCTTATAGGCTGCCGATCTGCGTGGCTGCAGCCAGCATTTTCTCCCTGATACCGGGCCCCTTTCAATCCCGGCCACCGGGTTCGGCAGCGGTGCCGGAGCCTGCATAAAGACACCCAGCAGGCAGTTCCCTGAGGAGAGGAGGACACACGAGGGCTACAGCTGTGACATCAGGGCCCTGAGAAGTACCCCTATTGCTGAGGTCTGCACATCCCCCCACCTTGCATCACAAGCTGCTTGGACACAGCAAGCCTGCCAGGGAGACCAGCAATCACACACCGATCCCCCTCCTGGAATGAGGAAGATACTATACCTGCAGGGATTTGTGAGTACTTTCAAGATGGCGCTTCACCATTCATGCTGAAATTGCCTCTCTTATCTCCACACAGTCACTTTTAAGCCAATAGTGACACCTTGTGGTCTATAACGGAATAATATCGCCTGATATATATCTTGTTTTCTTCCTCTAGGAATTTAGCTGCGACGCGCGGGCCCCTGAGCACTCTACCTCGGTCTTGCCACTTCGTTCTCTGTCGCTGCTGGGACGGCGGGGAATGGTCAGTTATGATGCAATCTTTGAATCTTTTTAGCATAGTCTTGAGATCAAATGACCCCACACACATCCCATGACACAGGGGACTACTACACCCCCTCCACACTTAAATTAATATTCTGGAATGTAGCGGGCCTCAACAACCCAGTCAAACGAAAAAAGTTCCTCACCCACTTAAAACGCATGAAACCGGATGTAATATTCTTACAAGAAACACACTGAAAGCGAGGATCCAATAGGGACTTATGGGCGGCTTGGCTTGATGGATGTTACTCATCGGTCTATACGTCGAAAGCCAAAGGGGTAACTATACTATTCCGGAGGGGCTTAGGGGTGTCGATAGAGGAGGAGATAGAAGACAAAGGGGGCAGATATATACTGCTCCAAAAACACATAGAGCGGGGAAGTCATATACACTTTTAAACATATATGCCCCTAACCAAACGAACACTGATTTTTTTTTTTGCTAGGCTCCAGGCCCTTTTCTTATCTAGGTCAGATCTCAACCTAATTATTGGAGGCGATTTTAATACCACCATCTATCCCACTCTAGATAATAATACTTCACGAACATCAGCTAGATCGTCCTCCAGAGACCTCACCAATCTAATGGAAGCGGTCTCCCTATGCGACCCATGGAGAATCCAACACACCACCAATATACTTTTTATTCGACAGCACATGCTAGCTTTTCAAGACTTGACTATTTATTAACATCAACATCCCTTTTTCACTCTATTCAAGACACAATGATCATGGCGATTGCAATTTCAGATCATGTGCCCATCACCATGACTATTCAAGCCTTAGAATCGCAAATTAGAAATACAATAAAATACACTGAGCTAATTTTGTGGATGATAACATTGAACACCTAGATAACCTTCCACTCTTAGGGGCAAACTCCGAGGCAGTCCTTGGAGGACACATCATCAACTACATCCGTTTGAAACGCAATAAGGCAGCCGAAAAATTATTTTCCCTACATAAAAATCTGCTTACATCCCAACAGTCATATGTTCACAGGGGCGGACACAGACAGCAGAGGGCCCTTGTGCAAGGAATGTGTTTGGGCCCCCCCCCCCCGCCGTTCCCAAACCAAATTCTCAACCTAACCTATGGTGTCCTAACATTACATACAGCAATACAAAACATACAGGGTAAGGCTACTTTCACACCTGCAGCACTACGCTCCGGCCACCTGATTTGGCAGAGAATGCAAGAAATTGGCCGGACACAGACTCAGTCATGCAGAGTTTTGTGTCCTGCTGATTCTCTGCATTTTTGCCAGATTGTGGCCGGATCTCTGCCTGACCCCATTATAGTTAATGGGGCCGGCGGGCATTCTGTCTGCATCCAGCAGTGCCAGAGCCGGTGAATTCCAGAAGGCTGTTCTCTGCTGGACCAGCCTGCCAGAATCACCAACTCAGATGTGAAAGTAGCCTAATACAGGTCCACATACCTCCTACATCCAGTGACGTCTTCTTAGATGTAGATGTTCTCTTTCCTCATCTTTTCCTTTCAGACCAGACTGCCATGATGATTTCTTCCAGCCATCTCTTCTCTCTGTGGAGTTTGACAAATAGACATCTTAGATTCCTACTTTTCTATCATTCTTCCACCTTCTTGAACTCCTCATCCTGCCACTCCCCAATACTGTGCCCGCTGTGCTCCCCCAAAACTATACTGCAGAAACAGTCCCCCTCAAATACTACCGCCTTCAGTAATTAAAATAACTGCACCCAGGAAATAGTGTCCCTGACACTAAATTATAACAAAATGTTCCCAAAAATAACTGTGCTAAGCTGATAGTAATAGTCCCAACAATAGAAATAATTAGTGCCCCCGGCCAGCCAATGTCCCCCATAGTGCCCTCATAATGTGCCAATGCCCCCTACTATGTACCCAAAAAACCCTCTTAGTGCCCCTATACAATGACCCCAATAGTGCTCCTCTCCCCCCCTTCTCCATAGTGCCCCCATGTCTGCCAGAATATAAGATAGGGCCCCCATAGTGATCCTCGCCCTCCATAGTGCCAGTATATATATAGGGCCCCCCATAGTCGTCCTCCTCCTCCAGAGTGCCCCCCATAATGCTCCCCCTCCATAGTGGCCCCCCATAGTGCTCCTCCTCCATAGTGCCCCCCATAGTGCTCCTCCTCCATAGTGGGCCCCCCATAGTGCTCCTCCTCCATAGTGGCCCCCCATAGTGCTCCTCCTCCATAGTGGCCCCCCATAATGCTCCTCCTCCATAGTGGCCCCCCATAGTTGCTCCTCCTCCATAGTGGCCCCCCATAGTGCTCCTCCCCCATAGTGCTCCCCCTCCATAGTGGCCCCCATAGTGCTCCCCCTCCATAGTGGCCCCCCTAGTGCTCCCCCTCCATAGTGGCCCCCATAGTGCTCCTCCTCCATAGTAGCCCCCATAGTGTTCCTTCTCCATAGTGGCCCCCCATAGTGCTCCCCCTCCATAGTGGCCCCCCATAGTGCTCCCCCTCCATAGTGCTCCCCCTCCATAGTGGCCCCCCATAGTGCTCCCCCTCCATAGTGCTCCTCCTCCATAGTGGCCCCCCATAGTGCTCCTCCTCCATAGTAGCCCCATAGTGTTCCTTCTCCATAGTGGCCCCCCATAGTGCTCCCCCTCCATAGTGGCCCCCCATAGTGCTCCCCCTCCATAGTGGCCCCCCATAGTGCTCCTCCTCCATAGTAGCCCCCATAGTGTTCCTTCTCCATAGTGGCCCCCCATAGTGCTCCTCCTCCATAGTGGCCCCCCATAGTGCTCCTCCTCCATAGTAGCCCCCATAGTTTTCCTTCTCCATAGTGGCCCCCCATAGTGCTCCTCCTCCATAGTGGCCCCCCATAGTGCTCCTCCTCCATAGTGGCCCCCCATAGTGCTCCTCCTCCATAGTGGCCCCCATAGTGTTCCTTCTCCATTGTGCTCCCCCTCCAAAGTGGCCCCCATAGTGCCTCTCCTCCATAGTGCTCCTCCCCCATAGTGCCCCCACTGAGTGCCAACTTAAATAAAAAAAAATTAACAGTTATACTTACCTTCTTGCCTCTGTCAGCGACGCGATGCAGGCCTCTTCCGGCCTGTGTCCCGCGCTGTACGGCTCAGGCGGCGCGATGACGTCATCGCGCCGCCTGTGCCGGCCTCTGATAGGCTACAGGCCTAGTGCCTGCAGCCTATCAGAGGAACGGGGAAGGGACACGCCTCTCCCTCCCTTGCCCCGCATTATCCATCTGTATCGCCGTCCTAAGGACGGCGATACAGATGAATATAGAGATGAGCGCTTCCAAAATGGAAGCGCTCATCTCTACCTGCCGCCGGGAAGAAAGGGCCCCCCTCCGGTCCCGGGCCCCGGTGCAGCCGAACCGGCTGCACCGCGGTATGTCCGCCCCTGTATGTTCATTCCTCTTCCTCCTATACCAAACAAATATACGAAGAAACTAAACAGATATTAGAATCATTTGTCCAGAGTCAGGCAATTTGGCCGGGACGTCTTCTGGCACGTTTAACTCAAAACCGCACTAAACATGCCAACATCCACTCCTTACATGATCCCGCCTCTATGGGTATTACTACTGAGATAGCCTCCTTTCTCGATTCTCTTGATTTCTCTGCCCTTACGGAGGAACAACAATCAGTCCTACATGCGACTATTATGGAGGCTGAGGTACGAAATGTGATTTCCTCCTCGCCCAATAACAAAGCCCCCGGTCCTGACGGACTCTGTAATGAATATTACAAAATGCTCAACCCTGAGATCATCTCTATACTGACCCAGTTATATAATGCCGTTTACAAAGACCATGCAATGGTGGACTTGTTCCTAGACTCTAGGACAATACTAATTCCTAAGCCCAATAAAGACGTGTCACTGCCACAGTCTTATAGACCTATCTGAGGACGTCCTCTTTTTCCCGGACATGTCCTACTTTTGAGACCTAAAAAAATGTCCGGGGGGAATTTCAAAATCGTCCGTAATTTTGTTTGAGGCAGTCGAACAAAATCATTTTAACTGCTAAAATGGCCTTTAGGGGTCAAAAATAATAGAAGACACCAGCTGAACGAAAAAGTGTAAAATGTGAGGGTTTTTGTTATTATTTTTAACCCCTAAAGGACATTTTAACTATTATTTTCTGTTATAACCATGTTATAACGGAAAATAATAAAGGGAAGTTCGGGTCCCCATTTCCTGGGGTATAGTGTAATGGCCGCCCCCCCCCCCCCCCCCACCACCAAAAAAAAAAAAAGGTGTCCTCCTTTTCAGAAACCCAAATCTGGTCACCCTAGAATAGTGATTACAAATTCTTAGCGAAAATCCTGTCAGATTACAAAATATTCTCCATAAAATCATACACCACTCACAAAGAGGTTTCATTAAATCTAGACAATCTGTCAAAAACATCAGGGCAGCCATAGCCGCCACCCTTGAGACACAACATAGTAATGCCCCCCTCCCCACACTATTATTAAGTCTAGATGCCGAAAGTGTCATGGCCCTTTTTGAATGCTGCTTTATCTCACAGGAGATTTGGCCCGGTGTTCTCTGATTTTGTCTGTCATCTCCAATCAGATGTGTGTACTACTCTGACAGTAAATGGCTATAACACCCCCTATTTGGATATTTTTAGGGACATTAGGCAGGGCTGCCCTCTCTCGTCTTTACTTTTTTATATCTCTTTGAACCCCCTTTTACTTCACTTACAGCCACTCCACACCTCCACGCAAAATAGTCACACTTCAGTCACCCTGGCTGCATTTGCAGATGATATACTGTTAATTATCACAAACCCTGAAATTCCACTCCCACAAACATTACAGAATCTTACTGATATTGGACAACTCTCAGGATATACCCTAAATCTGAAGCCTTGCTCCTTAAAGGAGACACGAGATCAAGGTGGACTGCTCATTACCCATTTTAATGGCATTCACACTCTTGTTCAAATAGTTTTTATTGTGATTTTCAAACAATAAAGCATAAAACATTGAGACATGTTCCATTTCACATGACTCTGAAAAATTAAGGTACAATGATGAGTTCATTACATATAACAGGTCAGCCCATATACAATGTACATGCTTAAGCATAAATATACAGTGGAATGAATAAAATAAAAAGAAAGAAAAACATAACATAACAAATGAACCAAGCCATCAGATAAGTAGTAAATACCCTGACATAGTCAGGTGTAGAGTAATTAAGACTATTGTAGGGATATAGAAGGATGAGGAAGCGAACACCCAGAGTTTTTTATGTAGAGCACATCAAGACGGTGTCCAATATTTGGATGCAATCCATAATTGCCACGTCTGTTGGAAGGTTTTGGAAGACATAATAGTGGGAGAGAGTGCCTTTTCGTATCTGTAAGTAATGTTCACACTAGAAATCACTTTGTCTGTCGAAGGAGCTGTAGGACTCTTCCAATGTCTGGTAATAACCAATTTTGCTATGACTAATAATTTACAACTCAGCAACTCCCTGTTCTTGGAAGTTTATCTAAATCTATAAACAGTAATGCAGTGTGTGCAACTGGTGATACAGGTTTGTTGAGGACAGTAGCCAGAATCTGGAACACTGTAGACCAATATTGCGTAATTTTGGGGCATGACCACAAAGTGTGATATAATGTACCTATGCAACCACACTGTCTCCAGCACATAGGGGACGAGGAGGGAAAAATCCTGTGCAGTCTGTCAGGTGTTAGGTACCATCTGAGGTACGTTTTCATTGCCGCTTCATAATGTGTATTACATTTGCACGTTTGATGGATTAAGCGAAGTGCATTGAGCCACTGTTTAGGTTCAAAGGAAAGCCCCAGGTCTCCCTCCCAACGAACATAAGGTTGAGATTTGCAGAAGTGTGAATGTGAGTTAATAATTCCATATATACGTCTCAAAATTTTTGATTTGCCCTTAAGGGTCCGTATCATTTCTGGGTTGCCTGTGGAGATACCTTTAGGCTTATCTGACAGGAAGTGTCTGATCTGCAAATATTTAAAGAAGTCTTTGTTAGGTAGAGAGTATTTCTCTCTAAGCTGTTCAAAGGAGAGCAGGAGCCCATCACAATATAGATGGGAGATGTGAGCAATGCCCTTGTCCACCCAGCTTCCTACGTCTAGGTCCGAAATGAATATACTGGTATATTGTAAGGGTAGCTCTGCCCATGACTCAGTTGTGAATTCTGTGGTATGTAAATGGAAGTGTTTCCAACATTTCAAGGTGTTAAGTGTTAGCGGGGAGATCTTCAGTGGCATTCGAGGAGATCCTGAAAGTGCAAACGTAAGGGCCTTAAGAGATGTGGGGAAAACCAATGAGTTTTCTATGTGGGCCCAATTGGTCATAGCACCATGTTTCCATTGAGAAATCATTTCTATTTGTAGGGCCATATAGTATGCTCTTATATTCGGTACTCCCAATCCTCCCGCCGCCTTGTGTTTTGTAAGGATAGAGTAAGCTACTCTAGGTTTGTGGTTAGACCAGATAAATCTGGATATGCTTTGCTGAATGTCCTGGAAGAATCTGGTCGGGATCTGTATAGGAACCGTGCGGAACAAATACAGAAGTCTAGGCAACAATAGCATCTTAAATGTTGCTATCCTTCCTGTCCAGGATATTTCAAATTTTGAAAGACGGTTCATTTCACTACGGATGTCCGCTAGCATGGGGAGGTAGTTCTGTTTTGTATAACTGGTCAATGTCAGGTGTAATTTGGGTGCCGAGATATCCAATTTTTTCAGTTTGCCAATCCAGGGGGAATGAACGCTGTAGGCTATGTAATAGAGAAGAGGAGATGGAAAAGGCCATAGCCTGAGACTTGGATGTGTTAAGTTTATACATTGATATTTTACCGAAATTGTCAATCCAATCCAGGGCCCTGGTTAATGAGCGTGTAGGGTCAGATAGGGTCAAAATCAAGTCGTCTGCATATAACGATATTGTGTGGGTACGATCTCCTATTGGAATGCCCTTAACTTTCAGGGTCAGTCCTCAGCGCAGTTGCCAGGGGCTCCATACAAAGTACGAAAATTAATGGGGACAGGGGGCATCCCTGACGAGTGCCATTGGTAATATTAAAGGAGTCTGATATAGTGCTATTGGGTTGAAAACTTTGGCCGAAGGAGCAGAGTACAGGGCTTTGATAGCTTGTAATATCGGACCTTGAAACCCAAAACGACCGAGTACCGAGAAGGCATACGACCAGCCTATGCGGTCAAACGCCTTCTCGGTATCTAGGGATACAAATAGTGCAGGAATGGCATTCTTGTTGATATAATGTAAGACATTTATTACCCGTCTCGTGTTTTCATACGCCTGCCTGCCCTTAACAAAGCCAACTTGGTCTTCATGTATTAAATCTGGAAGTAAAGATGTCAATCTAATAGCAATAAGTTTGGCATATATTTTTGTGTCTACATTGAGAAGTGATATTGGCCTAAAATTTTGCGGTATATCCGGGGATTTACCTGGCTTGGGTAGTGTAACTATCAAGGCTTCTTGATTTTCTGATGGCATCCTGCCCTCTACCATAGCTTTGCTACATATGCGGCGCAAGAATGGGGAAAGCAGGGATACAAATGTTTTATAGTATTCTCCTGTTAACCCGTCAGGACCAGGGGATTTACCAGATGGCAAGGAATGTATAGCAGTGGCAATTTCAGGAAGTGAAAAGTCAGCATTCAGTTGTGTTAATTGGGTAGGTGTAATGGTAGGAAGCGTGATTTTGTCAGAAAATGTTGGATATCTGCTTGAGAAGGTTGCGCAGTAAGAGGATTATTCTGTAAGTTGTATAGGGATGCATAGTATTGTTGGAATTGATTGGCTATCTTAGTGGGATGTGTTATTTTCGTTTGAGCATCTGCAGCCAGTAAATGCGGGATACGCGATTTCACTGTCTGTTCTTTTAACCTAGCCGCTAGTAGTTTACTAGCTTTATTGTTCTGTGAGTAGTATCGCGCTTTAGTGTAAAAAAGGTGCTTGTTATAGTCTGCAAGTAAATGTTCTCTAAGTTGCTGTCGTGCCATTGTGAGTTGATTTTTCAACGTTAGGGTTTGGGTGCTCTTATTGCTGGATTCCAGCTTACGTATTTCCTGCATGAGGGAATGTGTTATCTGTTCTCTTTTCTTCTTAATGATATGGGTGAATTTAATGAACGAACCTCTGATCACCGCCTTATGTGCATTCCATAGGCAGAAGGGATCTTCCACCGAGCCATCGTTAAGGTCAAAGAAGTTTTTGAGATCACTCTCAATGGACTGCTTGTATGTTGGGTTTTGTAGTATGTGAGAGTTGCATCTCCAAAGGGATGTCAAGGTGTGTTTGAAAGTCTCCTCTATATCGATGGTAACCGGAGCATGGTCCGACCATGAGATGTCACCTATAGTGGCTGCGGATGTAAGGAGAAGAGTATGCGTGTCTGTGAGAATGAGATCAATTCTGGAGTAACAATTATGTGAAGCCGAGAAGAAGGAATAATCCCTTTCAGCTTCATGTAGTGTTCTCCAGACGTCATGTAAGCCCTCCCGCCACAGAAATGCTTTAAATGGAGAATTCTGGAGACCTCTAGATGGTGTAGTAGTATCTAGATCAGGATTCAATATATAATTGAAGTCCCCCAAAATAACAAGTTTGCCTTGTCTCCGTTCGAGAACCTGTTTAAGTAGTTTGCTGCAAAAGCGTATCTGTTTCCTATTGGGAGCATATACGGCTGCAAGCGTGTATATAACGTTATTAATGGAGCAAACCAGAATCACGTATCTACCTTGCACATCTATATATTTGTCAATAAGGCGAAACGCCACTGTGTTCCTGACCGCTACTAGAACCCCTCTGGATTTGGTAGTGAAGTGAGACGAACAATTCCGGGAATCCACGATGTTTAATTCTGTGGGCATCTTTGGCTAGCAAATGTGTTTCTATAGCGCAAAAAATGTCACTTTTCAATTGGAGTGCTTCTTTCCACATTTGGTTACGTTTATGAGGACTATTAAGTCCATTAACGTTAAGTCATGATATTTTTAATACCATGGTGTAAGGATATATATAGCATGTAAGGATCCCGGGTGCCCAGTCTCACTCCACCTATTGGCTTTATACCACATCCCCTTCAACTCATATCCAAAATCTAGTATGTGCAGATGGCGAGGTACAAAAGAACATAAAAATAGAAAAACAGTTGAAAAATGCAATAAGCAATACAACAGGATATCAAAACTATGGCATTCACACTCTATATAATACCTAGGGGTACAGATCACCAAGTCACCGGGCAAACTATACCATGCAAATATCGCACCCAATATACGTGCGCTTGAGGACACGTTAGCAGGCTGACAACACCTTCCTTTGTCTTACATGGGATGAGCATACCTTCTTAAGATGGTGGAATTCCCCCGCTTGCTATACCTTTTACATTCTTTACCAATATATTTACTCCCTAGAGATGAGAAGAAAATCAACTGTCTATACCGTAAATTTATCTGGCAGGGTCGCCGCCCCAGGATACCTTATATTGTCCTATAACAGCCTAGATTGAATGGGGGGGGGGTTGAACTTTCCCAACATCAGGGCTTATATTGCAGCTCTCATGAGAATCGCGATAGATTGGATATACCATACGTCCATGTTCTCCAACAGAGGCCAGGAACAGGCCTTTATACCCGGACTAGCCCTAACTAATTTACTCCATACCCCAATTGGAGAGATTCCAGAACAAGCCAGGGAAAACATCTTACTAATGTCGACTTGGCGGGCATGGCAAAAAATGAAATTCCTCAAAAATTTACACCCCCACATATGACCCTCTTAGCTAACCCACATTTCCAAATGGGGTCACCACATATCGATTTTTCTGAATGGTATAAAGGAGGAATAACTTTGCTCAGCCACTTGGTGGACCACAATACACATAAGATCCTGCCATTTGAAATTTTCAAAACTGAATACCCCAACATTTATTTTAATGTTTCCCCTATCTACAAGCCAGCAGTTATCTCTAGAAGTTACTACCCAACCTAACCCCTTGAGAATGGAGTTCGGCTCTGCAGGCCTCTCTCAAGCATACTCCTACTTTAAGGGGACATATACCACTCTAGATTATGGTAAAGGGCAATGGGCAATAACTAAGTGGCTCAACGATATCCCGCAATTGACAATGTCCACTTTGTATCAATATAGATGATAGTAATAAACGGACTACGGTGGTTCTTGTCGTAATATTACAACTTTTCACCAAGCTTACTGTATTCACAAGCCAAAAAATAAAAAAGCGCCACTCCCTCTACTTCTATCTAAGATATACATTTTACGATATTACAAGACACAGTGAATCTTTAGCACTGCTAAAATAAAGATAATTAAAGAATCAATTTATAGCCCAGTCAATGGATAAGTGAATAAACAGTAAGTAAAATAAATAGTAAATAGTTACCCGCACCAACAAGGTAGGTTAGATATATAAAATGTCGCTTTAAGGTGTATAGAATATAGGCTCCCAATTATTCCAACTAATCCATTAGATATTGGTATTGATATTAATAATAATAATAATAATAATAATAAAAAAGTATGCACTCACTTCGCTGTGGGGTTATCTGCAGGATAAACTCAAAACACCTTCAAGATTTTCGGCTCCCTGGCCAGGATCGCACGTAGTATGATCGTACGCGAAGACTGACGGCAGCACACTGAAGGCTTCTGGTCAATCCTTTTATTGAAGAAAATATTCTGGCTCAACACGTTTCAGGGGCTGAATAATCCCCCTTCTCTCCCGTTATCTCCTGCATGAAGGCAGGCATTGTCTATGGTTATGCCCAGTGATACAATCCTTTTGGGATAAAATACACACATTTACCACCACCTATTTGACATCAGCAGCACCTTTGGACCCTATATAGTCCATTTTTGGATACATTGATTCGACTAAAACATGTTGCACTCTTGGCAGAAGGAAATTATTATGTCTAATAGCAGCAGCAGGGGTCAAAACCATTCTCCATACATGGATTGATCCTACACCTCCACCATTTAAGTTATTTCTTGAGAAACTCTCCTTCTTAATGAAGATGGATTGGGTAGAGGCGTCTTCAAGAAAGGAGACTCACATGAAGCAATTTTTTGCATGCTGGGAGAATTTTATAGATATATTGCCCCTCCAGGTTACAAGATGTATTCAGGATTGTTTCCAACTCACCTCATGGTACCAGACACAAGTCTTATTAAATGACCAGCCTATATCAGGGTTATGATTTAATCTTAGTGCTTCTAAAAACTGACGGATGTCGGAAGGTTGACAAAATGGCTCTATTATACTGCTCTGATTGCCTATGTTGGTGACTATCACCAGAGACTCGTCATAAATGATGCTGTTCAATATTACTGCTCTTATCAAAGTGTATGTAATTCTTTCCTATGTCAAACTTAAATAAAAACATTTGAAAATATAAAAGAGGGGCCTGGATGTATTTCTGGAGTGTAATAATACTACAGGTCATAGTTATTAGATTTCTGGAGAAGTCGTTGAGCCAGGGAGTTATTCTGATTGGCGTTGGGAAGGAATTTTTTTCCAGTAACATGAGGACAATTAGCTTCTACCTCACAGGGTTTTTTGTTTTTTGTTTGCCTTCCTCTGGATCAACTTGCAGAAAAACAGGCCTTTTTTCAGCCTTACAAACTATGTTACTGTGTAGAACCTCACATCCTCATATGCTAGACCCCTTGGTTGGACCCCTGTAAGTGCAGCAGAGATAATAACTTTTTGAGAACTAGTGCTGCATATGGGCCTTGTTAAAAAGCCTCAAATTAGACAATATTGGATTCTGATGTTTCGTACCAGACTCTTCTTTACAAAATGGCCATGTCCTGTAAAAGATTTGACTCTATTTTGACATTTTTTCATTACAATGATAATGCAAATTGCCCCCCCCCCCAAATGACTTACAATTAAACCCATTCTGGCCTGCTTTAATTCCAAATTTGTAGCAATATACAGGCCTGAAAAAGATATTTGCATAGACAAGTCCCTTGTAAATTTTAAAGGAAAGTTAAAATTCTGTCAGTATCTGCCCAGCAATCGGGCAAGGTACGGTATGGCATTAAAATGTACAAGCTGTGTGAGAGTACCCCCGGGTACACCCACAGGTTGTAGGTTTATGAAGGGAAAGGCTCCCCAGAATGCCCACCCCCCCAGCCTAGGGTCAATTAGGTGTTAGTGGAAAAATAGTGTGGGACCTAATTGACCCACTGCTGGATAAGGGTTAGTACATCTATGTGGATAACTATTATACCGGTATTCCACTATTCATGTCCTTAACATGCCTAAACTGATTTATGCAAAAATCAGAGAGGCCTGAGAGGACCAGAGAGGAGGGCTCTCCTCCACGAGAACATGCTGGTGGTTAAGTACAAGAGGAATGTCTTTGTACTGACCACCATTCATACTAACACCAGTTATGTACCCTGCCCCTGTATGAGGTACCACTGTCCAAAACAGGAGGGATGAACAATCACACCGAGGTACGTTTCGCTCTGCTTCCTCTTGGGAGAGTGTCTAACTTTACTGTGCACTCTCCCTATACACCCACACTCATAGTGAATCACCTGTTACTCGGTAAATAATTAAAACATCTCTAAAAACAAAGATCTTCACCTGCAATAATGGGATATACGGGCATCATGCGTGGACGTCCAATATGGTGCTGGTTCTCGCGAGAACATGCAAGATTCCCACCTCACGAGACACCATTCACTGCGTATTCATGCGATAGAATGGACTTTTTTTTTATCTCATAATCCCGCCCCCAAAGACAATCCCATACCCAAAGATGGGAGGGAAAGCAGGGGGCATGGCTACCGACCCACGTGTCCATCAAACAAATGTTAGCCGCAGCGCCTCCCCACAATATGTCATCTGATAACTCAAAGCGCCATATTGAAAAAGGGCACTCTCCCTTAACTATATACCACTCGTGATATATGATAGTAATTCAAATAAACATAATTGTGGGCCCTGGAACCCTTTAGATCATCTAATAATCCCATTAATATATAACTAATTCATTCTGGATACAACGTAAGGAAAACATAAAAAATCATAATCATAAAAATTACCTTAGACACAACGACATTTAAAGTGACCGTGCAAAGTGCAGTGCAAGAAAAAAGTGCACGTGATGTGAACATGCAAGTGATATCATATAAATCATCCACATATACTGTACCTAACTTAATAAAATCCAAATTATGATCATAATATACCCAAAATACAACTTATATAATAATCCTACTATGCATGATTGTGCAAGAAAATTGAGCATATAAAATTTCACTGAAACATCATACATAATACATTAATCATGCATAAATGACCCAAAATTGTACATGATGATAAAGTGCAAATTAGGACCAGCTAATCATAAAACCATGATGAATACCATTATATAAATCAATACAAAAAATCCTTGAAAAATTATAATCACAGTGTATACAGTATGGCGTCTCCAAACAAAAGATGTCGTAAATCACTGTCCTACAAAGCATTCAGAGAAATTATTAAACCAAATAGTCCAAAATCTCATTGGTCATGACTACTACCACTGTCCCCAAACCAGACTGCATCCTAGACTACAAAAGGCACACGGGAGGGTTGATCTTTCAGATCAAGTTCTAAAACCATACAGTTCCATTCGAAAAACCAAGGTGTGGTACAAAATGGTGGCTGTGCACATTGTACAGATGGCACTGTACAATGTGTATGTGTTTCATCGATCTGTAGGCCACACAGGAAATTTCCTTCAGTTCCAAGATATTGTCACCAAGGCCCTCATTTTCCCAAATCAGGAAGAGGAGGGACCTAGTAATTCAGGAATTCATGGGACCTTTGTTGTACTAGGGCAACATTTCCCAGTTGAAATCCCCCAAACAGCAAGGAAGCGAAGGACCCAGAAAAGATGCAGAGTTACAAAAGGGGGATTCAAAGGGACACCACTTATCACCATGAAACCTGCCTTGATAAACCTGGTCTCTGCATGAATGATTGTTTTAGAGTCTACCACTCATCCATGGATTATGAATTTTATCCTTTATGCTCCCTTTAATTTTTCCACCTTATTACTTTCTCAGATAGTCTGCATAGTTTACATATTCATTTCTATGACGCACCTGTTTACTCAAAAGTGCCTTTTCCACACCTTAAAATGTTTGTACTGGTGTGCACTTTCCAAAATGGAGTCACTTCTTGGGGATTTCAGTTTCTGGGGACCTCAGGAAATTTTTAAATGCAACATCACTAGGAGAAATAAAATGGCCGCCGTCCTAGTAGTACACACAAAACCTGTCCTAATCACACGGCTGGACAAGTTACTTCACTACACTGAGGTAAAGAGCTGCCTCATCCTCCTCTCTGCTTTATTTGTCAGGGATTATGATAATGAATACAGCTGATAAGATCTTCAAATGAATCTCTGTAGGAATGGAGTTCATGAGACGACATGTGGGTCTGTGGTAATGGAGACTGCATACAAGTGCTGCTGCTCCTCATGAACTCCATTCCTACAGAGATTCAGCTGAAGATCTTATCAGCTGTATTCAGGATCATAATCCCTGACAAGTAGGAGAGGAGGCTGAGCCAGCTCTTTAGCTCAGTGTTGTGAAGTAACTTGTCCTGCTGTGTGATTAGGACAGGTTTTGTGTGTACTTCATAGGACGGGGCGGCAACCATTTTATTTCCCCTGATGATTGCTTCCTGGCCAAAACAAGCTGTTATAACTAATGGAAGGTATTTGGGAATATATTTATAATAAAGTAATATTTAAGTATTTACAGTCATTTTATTTTCTTAATTCCTGGAGAACCCCTTTAAAGTGTTAATTGTTCGAAGAAAAAGTGGCTTGTTCTGAATGAGCCTATAACAAATCTCTCTTTTGAGTGCAGCAGGAGTACAGCGTGGAAAGGGTAAGGTAATAGTGGCATGTGCTGCAACAGTAGTGCAGCAGTAGCTGCATAGTATGGAACATACAAAAGAGTAGATCAGCGGTTACTGTGTAGTAGTGGTGGCAGTACTTGTCACGATACCAAACTTTTGATTCAATTTCAATACCATAAAAAAGTACTGTGATACTCGATACCATGTGGGAAAAAATAAAACACCAAAAAAGCCACGTGCATTCCGCATTTTATGGAACGTCTGGCCCACTAGAACAGTCCTATCCTAAAAAAATGGCGAATCGCGCGGTTTTTATTTATTTTTTTCTGTTAGGGACTTTTCGGACGTGGTGATATGTAATACCGTATTTTTTGCCCTATAAGACGCACCGGCCCATAAGACGCACCTAGGTTTTAGAGGAGGACAATAAGAAAAAAATATTTTTCATTAGACCTGAGGTCAGATCACCAATCAGACCCCCAATGTTAATAAGACCCTGAATCAGACCTTAGATCCGACCCCAAATGTTAATAAGTCCCCCAATACGACCTCAGATCAGACCCACAATCAGACCTCTGATATTGGCCCCAATATAAATAACCCCAATCAGACCCAGGTCAGACCCCAGTCTTAAATCAGCCCCCCATGCCTCATTTGATCAGTTCCCAGCCTCATATTAGCCCCATGCCTCTTTTTATCAGCCCCCAGTATCATATTAGCCCCATGCCTCTTTTTATCAGCCCCAAGTCTCATATTAGCCCCCATGCCTCTTTTGACCAGCCCCAGTCTTATATTAGCCCCCATGCCTCTTTTGTTCAGCCCCAGTCTTATATCAGCCCCTACGCCTCTTCTGATCAGCCCCCATGCTTCAACTGGTGCCCCCAGCCTCATATGACATAAAATAAATAAAGCACTTACCTCCCCTGGACGCTGCCGCTCCTTGCCGCCCGCGCTCTTCTCCCTCCTTCTCCATCGGCTGTGCTGTGAACTGGCGCGCACAGCGTGAAGACACAGAGCGCCCTCACGCTGTGCGCAGCCCTGTACAGCCGAGCAGAGGACCAGGAAGCTGTGAGTACAAAGCCTTAACCGCTTCCTGGTCCTCCGGTGCTAATGAGCGCTTCCATAATGGAAGCGCTCATTAGCATTCACCCCATAAGACGCAGGAACATTTTTGAGCCACTTTGGGGGGAAAAAAACTGCGTCTTATGGGGCAAAAAATACGGTATGTAGTTTCACTCGAGCATGGTGATGCTCGGCACAACGTGGTGTTCGGCTGCCATGCTCAAGACCCTCCCCGCACGTTTCTTGGCTGCTACGCAGTCAATCAGTGTGCGGGGAGGTACTGGCATTCACTGTAATGCCGTAGCCATGTTGGCTACTGGCATTACACTGATTGGCTGGCCCGGAACGCGTCATTGGGTGCTATATAGCACCCGGTGACATGTGACCCGGCTCAGTCTTAGTCAAGGAGAGCTGCTGCAAGGAGGGACACATAGTGTAGGGATAGGAATTTGTTAGGCAGGGTTAGATTTTCATTTCAAAAGATCCAAAAGTCCTTTTAAGGACTATTGTTTCATCTGCAATATATTTTTTTTGAGAGGGCAAGAATTGCGCAACTTTCCCTGATCTTAACACCACCTGTGCAGCGTCTGCTGTATACCTGACATCCAGTGTATTTTTTTCTGCCGCTAATCAAGGCGACATTACCTGCGCAGCGTCTGCTGTATAACAATTGCGCAAGGAGGGACAGATAGTGTAGGGATAGGAATTTGTTAGACAGGGTTAGTTTTTCATTTCAAAACACCCAAAAGTCCTTTAAAGGACTATTGTTTCTATTAATTTCTAATTTCTAAATATTTCTGAAATTTTTCCTGCTGTTGGTGACAGCGACATTACCTGCGCTGCGTCTGCTGCATAACGTTTGCACATTCTAAATATTTCTGACATTCCGTGAAATTTTTCCTGCTGTTGGTGACAGCGACAATACCTGCGCTGCGTCTGCTGCATAACGTTTGCACATTCTAAATATTTCTGACATTCCGTGAAATTTTTCCTGCTGTTGGTGACAGCGACATTACCTGCGCTGCGTCTGCTGCATGACGTTTGCACATTCTAAATATTTCTGACATTCCGTGAAATTTTTCCTGCTGTTAGTGACAGCGACAATACTTGTGCTGCATCTGCTGCATAACGTTTGCACATTCTAAATATTTCTGACATTCCGTGAAATTTTTCCTGCTGTTGGTGACAGCGACAATACCTGTGCTGCGTCTGCTGCATAACGTTTGCGCATTCTAAATATTTCTGACATTCGTTGTAATTTTTCTGCTCATACACTTTAAAAAAATCTGCGCTACTGTACTTGTGACAAACTTGCATATATACCATTTAATATGCGCAAGGCGAGCAGTAAGGGACAGGGAAGTGGGCATGCTGCTGATGGTGCATGCAGAGGCCATGGCTCTGGGTGCGGTGAAACTGTGCCTGCTGGCAGAGCACAAGAAACAGTCATCCAAAACTCCTAGCTTCATGTCCCAGTTTGCAGGGCAGCGCAAGACACCACTCTTGACGCCACACCAGTGTGACCAGGTAGTCGGTTGGATTGCAGCAGATAATGCTTCCAGTCGGTTAAGCACCACCCTCTCTTCCACAAAGTCCAGTCTGAGTAGCCAAGAGTCTGGTCAACAGAATCCTCACCCTGATCCTCCTTTCTCCCACCATGAAGAGTCTTGGAAAACAAGTGAAACCACACTCGGATATTCCGAGGAGCTTTTTTCATCGCAGTTCCTTGATTTGGGCCTCTTGCCAAGCCTGCTTGAAGAGGGACATGAGGAGATGTTGTGCCCTGATTCCCAAACTCATGAGCATCCACAGTCTGAAGAAGATGACGGTGGGGAACGGCAATTAGTGTCTCACAAGGTGGATGATGATGATGAGACACAGTTGCAAATAATTCAAGGGCAATTAGTGTCTCAAGAGGTTGATGATGAGGATGAGACGCAGTTAAGTCAGGTTCTTGTTAGGTCAACATGTCAGGAGGAGGACCAGAGTGAAGTAAATTTTTTAGGTTAAAAAATTAGGGGCGCAGCTAACAAAACAGCTCTTGCTCTTCAAAGCACCTTGACACCCTTTGAGGAGTTGTGCGTCTCTAAGACAGCTCCCATGAGGACCATCTCCACCATATATGGCTTGACGCTGGCCTCTTGGGCGCTCCATCCCCCTGCCTTTGTATCGGGATGGGAAAGGGAGCTTGATCAGTCCAGGCATTTCTTCTGTGCCATAAAGTATCTATCTCTTGTAAGGCCCAGGAAACTAATTATAAGATCCTTGCCAGGTGGTATAGGGTTCCATCCGTACTACATCGCTTTTATCCAGCAGTATCTGATCGTTGTTGGCGATGTCAGATAGAGGAGGGGACAATGAGCCATATCTGGTGGAGATGCTCGAAGATTCAGCCGTTTTGGTGCAAGGTGCTATCACTTATTCAAAAAATGACAGGGATAGTGATAGAAAACAATCCTGCCCAGCTTTTGTTGTGTATGCTCCCGGGTGCTATGTGGCATTGAACTAGAGATCTCATAAGGTTTCTGATCTTAGCAGCCAAAACAGTGATTCCCTGCGTATGGAAGAGTGCTTGCCCTCCCTCTGTGACGGAATGGTTTCAGGAAATATCTCATTTGCACACTATGGACGAAATGACTGCCGACTTACACGCCTCATCCGAAAAATATCTTATTACCTGGAGACCCTGGTTGGATTTCTTATCCACCCCGGAGTATCTATCCTACACTTGAGTGGGGTGCCCCATGCATGGTGAAGGCTGCAGTGGTTGGGGGATGTTTGGCAAGAATTGGGGAGTGTTGGGCCTCTTCTTGGGAACGCTGCTTCTCATTGTCACGGTCGGAGCTGGGACGGACCGTGCCGAACAGGATTCCTCTTCAGCTTTGCAGAGGTGTTTATCATGTCCACTTTATATCTGTATGTTTTGCAAACTTATGGTTATCTATGAAGTGACTGCTATTGTTTTTTTCCTGATCCCCCCCTCCCCTGATGCCCTTGACCCTTGGTTACCCTCCTTACCTGCCATCCCTTCTTTTCCCTTGTCCCCTCTACTGTTCTTTAGGAAAAGAAACTTTTCAATGTTTACCATCTCTTGTCAACACATGTAATTTGATTTATTTCATGCATCTGTATCCTGTAAGGTTCTTACTTCCAGTGACGCACGTATTTATGTTTTGACTTGTACTGAGCCAAGTGTGGGTTATCCCACGCCTATTCTGTAGAGATGTTCATTTTTTGTAAACCTTTATTTGCAATAAAGCTTTGAATAAGTAAAAAAAAAAATTAGGGTCGAGGGCCTGCTGGTGAACCTCTTAAAAATTTAAAGGCGAGGGCAGCCTAATAAGCAGTTTGAGATGATGGAGGAAGAGGAAGGGGTGCATGGGAATACAGTGTAAAAGCCACATTTAAAGTTCCTTTATGTTCAGCCGCTTTCCTCTGGTGGGGTAGCGAAGTCAGGGGCAATCCAGGCCTTGTTTATTTTGATAAGCGTCAACCTGTCAGCATTTTCAGTTGAAAGGCGGATGCGCTTATCAGTTATTATGCCCCCAGCAGCACTAAATACCTGCTCTGACAAAACGCTGGTGGCAGGGCAGGCCAGCACCTCCAAAGCGTAGAGCGCCAGATCGTGCCACGTGTCCAGCTTAGACACCCAATAATTATAAGGCACAGAGGGATCACTGAGGACGTTGACACGGTCAGCTAGGTACTCCTTCACCATCTTCCAAAACTTTTCCCTCCGTGTGACACTCCTCAACTGGGTGAGGGTGCTGGCGGGTGTCATGAAACTGTCCCAGGCCTTGGAGAGTGTCGCCCTGCCTCTGTTGGAACTGCTGTGTGTTCCCCTCGTCTCCCCTCCTCGGTTGCCAAAGGAACTATGTACTCTGCCGCCAGCGTTGTCAGCTGGAAATTTTTGGAACAATTTTTCAACAAGGACCACCATTTTGCTAGTCCTCTCCACCACAGGAATAAGAGATGAGAAGTTCTTTGTAGAGGGGGTTGAGAAGGGTGAACAACCAGTAATCGGTGTTGGCTAAAATGCGTATAACGCGAGGGTCACGGGAAAGGCAGCATAGCATGAAGTCAGCCATGTGTTCCAGAGTCCCAACAGACAAGGCTTCACTCTCCTCACCAGGAGGATGACTCTCAGTCTTCTCGTCCTCTTCCTCCTCTTCGGCCCATCCACGTCGAAGAGATGGAGTAAACCTGCTGTGGGTACTACCCTCTGTAGCGGGGGCAACCGTCTCCTGCTCCTTCTCCTCCAATTAGCGCTGAGAAGACGAACCAAGGGTGGTCTGGCTATCAGTCTGTGTAGTGTCTCCCCCCATTTTCACCTCTTCCACATGCAAAGCGTCCGCCTTAATTGTGAGCAGAAAGCGTTTTAGTAGACACAGAAGTGGGATGGTTACGCTGATAATAGCGCTATCGACGCTCACCATCTGTGTAGATTCATCAAAGTTGCGTAAAACCTCACAGAGGTCAGACATCCATGCCCACTCGTTGCTTGTGAAGAGCAGAAGCTGACTGGAAAGGCGACGACTGTGTTGCATCTGGTATTCCAATACTGCCCTCTTCTGCTCACAAAGCCTGCCCAACATGTGGAACGTGGAGTTCCAGCGCGTGCTCAGGTCGCACAGCAGTCGGTGAGCTGGAAAGTGCAAGCGCTGCTGCAGCATTGCCAGACCGGCGGAAGCTGTAGGTGACTTTCAGAAATGGGCACACAGGCGGCGCACCTTCACTAGTAGCTCAGGAAAATTGGGGTAGGTTTTGAGAAACCACTGAACCACTAAGTTGAAGACGTGGGCCAGGTATGTGTGTGAGCTCCAAAGCAACCAAGTTGCGGCCGTTATCAGACACAACCATGCCTGGCTGTAGGATGAGTGGCGAAAGCCACAGCTCAGCCTGTTCCTTAATGCCCTGCCACAGCTCAGCGGCGGTGTACTGTTTGTCACCTAAGCAAATAAGTTTCAGCACAGCCTGTTGCCGCTTCCCAACTGCTGTGCTACACTTCTTCCAGCTACCAGCTACTGACTGATGGCTGACTGGTGCTGCAAGATGAGAATTCGGAGGTGGAAGTGGAGGAGGAGGTGGAGGAAGAAAAGGAGGGGTTGCAGCCGCTACTGTAGGTGGTGGCGGAAATCCGGATGGAAGCAGGGCCCACAATCCTTGGTGTCGGTAGCAACTGTGCCATACCAGGGTACGACTCTCTCCCAGCCTCCACAACGTTCACTCAGTGTGCCATCAGGTAAATGTAGCGTTCCTGGCCAAAAGCACTTGTCCATGTGTCAGTCGATAAGTGGACCTTCCCAGTAACTGCGTTGGTCAGGGCATGGGTTATGTTTCGGGACACATGCCGGTGTAAGGCAGGGACGGCACACCGGGAAAAATAGTGGCGGCTGGGGACTGCGTGACGAGGGACAGGCTGCGAAAAGCCTCAGTGTCCACCAGCCTAAACGGCAACATTTCGAGGGCCAGCAATTTGGAAAGTTGCGTGTTTAGTGCTATGGCCTGTGGTGGGTGGCTGGGTATTTGCGCTTGCGTTCAAATTCCTGGGGTAAAGGACATTTGTACACTGCAGTGGGACACAGAAGTGGACGTGCTCGCTGATGGTGCTTGCGAAGGTCCAGGTGCAGGGAGGAAGGCATTTGGGCCTGTGTCTTGGACAGCACGTAATATAGGGGAAGAGGAGGCAGTGGTGTGACCCGCAGACACCGATCGTGGACCCAGGCGTTCGGCCCACCTATTAGTTTGCTTTGCTGCCATGTGGCGGATCATGCAGGTGGTGGTCAGGTTGCTAGTGTTCACGCCCCTGCTCATTTTGGTAAGGCACAGGTTGCAAATTACAATACTTTTATCGTCAGCACTTTCCTCAAAAAAGCGCCAGACTGCGGAACACCTACCCCTTGGCAAGGGAGATTGCCGCAAGGGGGTGCTCCGGGGAACAGTTGCGGGCCTGTTCGGTTTGGCCTACCTTCTCCCTTTTGCCACCCCACTGCCTCTTCCAGCCTGTTGCGGTGCTGCGGATCCCTCCCCCTCTGTACTGCTGTCCTCGCTCGCCACCCTCCCAGGTTGGGTCAGCGATTTCATTGTCCACCTCCTCCTCTTCCACTTCCTCACTCTGGTCCTCCTCCTGACATGTTGACCATGAGTGCTGCTGACACTCAAAAACATTAGGGGTGAGGGTCTGCTGCTGAGCTGACCCTCTAAAACATTAGGGGCGAGTGCCTGCTGCTGATCTGACCGTCTAAAACATTAGGTGTGAGGGCCTGCTGCTGATCTGACTGTGTAAAACATTAGGGGCGAGGGCCTGCTGCTGATCTGACCGTCTAAAACATTAGGGGCGAGTGCCGCTGCTGCTGATCTGACCGTCACAGGCACTCGCCCCTAATGTTTTAGAGGGTCAGATCAGCAGCAGGCACTCGCCCCTAATGTTTTTGAGTGTCAGCAGCAGGCCATCAATCATAATTTTTCAAGGGTGTGTCTGTTGCCCTCCTTTATGTGTAATAAAGGGTGTATTCGAGTGCCTGTTCCTTGTAATTTATGGCAGCCCTTTCACTTTATGCACAGGCTTTATGAGTGTAAGAGTCCCACGACATGAACAATTGTACCACAATGGAATGAGGCCCTCCTTTATGTAATATACCGGTTGTATCGGATTGCCTCTTCCTTGTAATTTTTGGCAGCACTTGCACTTTATATACAAGTAAATATATGTTTCCTAACAATTTTTCCTCTAAAATCAATTTTATCTTCGGTTTTGGGCGTATTATTGTCATTCTGTAAAAGTGCCGTAATACTCAGACAACATCATTAACAGCAGCGACTTTGGAGTCCAAGATGCATCCAGACATCCTCCCCATGCTGTTCCAAAACCATTTCAGTGGTGTTTCCATCATTTTCTGACCTTTTCCTATGAACCAGACACCCTCCCCTCTTCAGAGCAGGGGGTGCCTGGTTTAGTGCTCTGGTTCTCCCATTGACTTCCATTGTGCTCGGGTGCTCTGTAGAGCACTCAAGCATCACCTAGTGTTCTATCCGAGCACCCGAACACTTTGGTGCTCGATCAACACTAGTAATATGTTTGTTTATTTATTTATTGTTTATATATTTTATGTAAAATTGGGAAAGGGGGTGATTTAAACTTAATATTTTGGTGTTTGTTTTCTTAAACTTTTTTTTTACCATTAGGATTTTATACTCTCCCTGCTGCCCTGTGCTTTGTGCACATAGCAGCAGGGAACTTACCATGGCAGCCAGGGCTTCAGTAGCGTCCTGGCTGCCATGGTAACCGGAGTCCCGCGATTTAATTGCTAAGGCTTCGATCGGGACTGCCATTGTATCACCAATGAGGAGGAGGGGAGGGGACTCTGTGCCCTTTGCCACAAATGACTAATACTGGGGGGTTAGGGGGGGTTTGCACTGCGCCACCAATGTTTATAATACTGGGGCGGGGGGGGGGGGGATTGCACTGCACCACCAATGAAGATAACTAACCTTTTAACACAAATTTAGGCGGTGGGTGCCGGTGGCAGAATCACATACCGGACACCCGACCTCTATGACAAGGCGCTGGGATCCGCGGCAGTAAACCCCTCATGTGCGGAACCTGAGGGGTTAATTCCTGCAGATCGCAGTGCCTTGTCATAGAGGGGCGCCAGGTATGTGATTCTGCCACTGGCACCCACCGCCTATATTTGAATTAATAGGTAAGTTATCTTCATTGGTGGCACAGTGGCCACAGCCCCTCCCCTCCTCTTCCCCTCTCTCCTCTCATTGGTGGCAGCGGCAGAAGCAGCACAGTGGGGAGGGAGGGAAAGAATCCTTCTCCACTGTGCTGCTGAGAAGAACATGGAGCATGCTGAGAGCAGCCTAGTTCAGTAGTGCAGCCTAGTATCGGTAAATGGCAAATCCCAGTATCAAATCAATCCGGGTACAAAAGTATTGATTGGGTATCAATAATTCGATATCCAGTGCAACCCTACAGTTGAATATTAGCAATTAGGAGGAGCAGTTGCAGCAATGGTGGCAGCAGCCATATGGTACATGTTGGCAAGCAGGCAGACATTGGCTGTGGCATGATGGTAGCAGCAGCAGCGGTACAGAACATACTGGCAGGGAGGCAAACAGTAGCATAATGGAACACAATCAGCAAGGCTAGATCTACCCATCTACCTAAGCTGGAGAAATGTGAAAATCCTCCCGGATCCATGCCTGGTTAATTTTGACAAAAGTGATGTTTTGAACACTGGCAGAGGACAAACAGCTACTCACTCATTGAAAGCTTTCCCTGCTCAAATTTCATGTTTTACACAATTATTATTCTTTCTACTCTTTCCCTTCGCTGTCGCTCATGTTAGAAGAGAACCTTCATTGTGACTATCCACTGTCTCTAAGATTGTTTTCAGCCAGAGACTGCTACCACAGAATGACATTCTGCTAGTTCTGCTAGTGCACCTCCCTGCTTGCTGCCCCACTGATTAGCTCATCCAGACTGTCTGCCGGCATTTAAGACAACCATGGCAAACCCTCCCCCCACTTCTTCTCATGGTCATTTGAGTGATCTTCTTCCTCCCTTGTGCATTTTCCTGCCCAACATGTGCATTAAAGTGGCGATGAGTGCCATTTTACTGGATTTGTCCAACGTGAACATGAAAAGCTTTGGGTTCACTTTGTTGACAAAAGGTGGCTCATCCTTATTTTTCTTCCCTGTACTGTTGATGTTTACTTATGTTCTCAATAACAGACATGAATGTTACAACTATTCCTATGTTATCACTATCGATATATCATATTTCTCTAGAATTGTGATTTAGATAACAAACAAGAAGAACAACTGAATGGTGAGCTCTATAACTATTGGTCAGAATGCATGAATGTGTATAGCCACAAGCATGAATGTGTATAGCCACCCACAGCACATCCATGAAAGAGGAAAATCCAGCAATCCAGGATAAAAAACTTCAGGCTTTATTAGAAATTCACCATAAAATCCATATGTGATAAAGCAAGAGACTATAGCTAACACGTTTCTAGCACTATAGTGCCCTTAGTCATAATTTAAATACTCCTCTGTGCCAATCAGAACATACACGTGCAATTAAAATCATTACATCACTAAACTGACACATTAACCACACATGAATAAAGAATAAATCTAGTTAAACAAATATTACAAAATATCCAAAAGGTTTCCCCATTCATAAACTTACAAAGGTGATCACGGCCCTGAACTGCTGATTTAACCCATTTAATGCCTTGCACCATAAGGTAAGAATAGCTCCCATCATTTTTTAGTCAACAATGTAATAAAACTGCAGAAATATTTTTGCAGAAGTGGTATTATAATCTGTTAAACATCTATTGATTCTAGTTTTAAGATCACCCATGGTACAGCACACGCTGCATGCAGCATGTACTACAGGTGATCATATGTTGTATTGCAATTAATGTATAGCCCAATATTCTAAGATTTGCCCGTAACAATTGATTGAAAAGATCCAGATGAAGAAACATCCGAACAACAAATGCAAACTTTATGCCCACATTTCTATGTACCTCTATATTGTAATCATTTCCGCTGTATATTGAAAGAGTCCATATACAAACTGAGTCAAAGAATTTGAGCTAAGAATGAATCCCATGAGGCTACACATTTAATAGCCTGTTCTAATACCTTCAAAAAAACCTGGATCCTAGTGTATGTAGAATTAGGATGAACTTCCTAATGATATTACAAATAGTGTTATTTTCCATACTGTAGCATGAAGGAAATACAGGATGCTGTTCATTCTGTTTATCCACACACTTTCTTTGCTGCTTAAGAAGTTCTGCCCTTTTTCTGACATCCGCAATCTGTTTAGCTCTCTGAAGACTCAAAAAGGCATATTGTCTGGCAGTCAACTTAGACAAAATATTGTCAGATTCTTTTTTATATGTAATGTCAGTCGAACAATTATTCTTGAACCAAATAGATTCCCCTGCAATAGTGGTTTTATTTGCACGTTTTAATGCCCCTTTCACACGAGCGGGAGACTCACATGTCTCCCGCAACGCATCTACAGGGCTGGACTCCGGCACTGACTGTGATTGCATATAATACTATGCGATCCCTGTCCGTGCCGTAGTGCAGCCCTGTAGATGCGTTGCGGGAGACATGCGAGTCTCCCGCTCATGTGAAAGGGGCATTAGGGTGAAAGATGTTGCAGAAAGAATTGTCTTACCTTCTGCAGGTATGCCTCACTATCTGTTTATCCTGTCTGAGAATTCCCCACTGAACTAACATTCAAAAAAATTAATTTCATGGACATGATTAAAGAAGTGAAAGCCAAATTATATAGGTTAGAATTGAAATGTCTCGACATCTGGCACAGTCCCATGATTAACCCCCTCCCAGATTTTTAGCAGCTCATCAATATAAAGTCTATGCCAAAGGTATAAAGTTGGTCAAACAAAAATATCCTCTTCATCCATGCCACATAAATCTTTGCAATGTAGGGAGAGAATTTTCTCTCCATCGAAATTCATGATTTCTGAAGAAAAACTGTCTATTAAACAGAAACCACTTTACATATAAACTCTGTAGTTCTTCTGTATAGTTACTATAAACATTGAGGAATCACTTTAATGCAATGATACTGCCAATACTGTTTTGGTATCTTGTGGCTATAATAAGTTGTCAACCACAAGGATTCTCGTTCAATGACCCGATCCCTTCCACTATAGGTGAAAAGTGTGTGTGTGTGTGTGTGTGTGTGTGTGCTCCCCTTATATACTTTCATTAAAGAGTGAAAAATATCAAGCAGAGTATATTTTAGTTCCTGACCCTGTATGTGCTAAGTTGTAGAGTGTCCTGCAACAGCACCATATCTACTAAACTTCGCATTTCTGTCTTAAACTGATCCAACGGATTATATGATAACTTTATATTTGTATCCGTTAACATCTGAAGGTACTGATTTTTGTATACCACAGAGTCTAAAATAACTGCTCCCCTGTATAGAAACATATTGGGGGACGTTTATTAAGAATACTGCACCAGAATTATGGCATAAAATGCGCCAAAAAGAATGGTGTTTTGATTTGCACCAAATATATCAACTGTTTTCTCCACAATTTTCACCATAAAGAATGCATCACACCAGAAATCTAATATATAAAGCTGAGTGTATGTATGTACACTACCGTTCAAAAGTTTAGGGTCACTTAGAAATTTCCTTGTTTTTGAAAGAAAAGCACAGTTTTTTTTTTCAATGAAGATAGCATTAATCAGAAATACACTCTATACATTGTTAATGTGGTAAATGACTATTCTAGATGCAAATGTCTGGTTTTTAATGCAATATCTACATAGGTCATATATAGAGGCCCATTTCCAGCAACCATCACTCCAGTGTTCTAATGGTACATTGTGTTTGCTAACTGTGTAACAAGGCTAATGGATGTTTAGAAAACCCTTGAAAACCCTTGTGCAAGTATGTTAGCACAGCTGAAGCATGGTGGAGGTAATGTGATGGTCTGGGGTTGCTTTGCTGCTGGTAAAGTGGGAGATTTGTACAAGGTAAAAGGGATTTTGAATAAGGAAGGCTATCACTCCATTTTGCAATGCCATGCCATACCCTGTGGACAGCGCTTGATTGGAGCCAATTTCCTCCTACAACAGGACAATGACCCAAAGCACACCTCCAAATTATGCAAGAACTATTTAGGGAAGAAGCAGGCAGCTGGTATTCTATCTGTAATGGAGTGGCCAGCGCAGTCACCAGATCTCAACCCCATTGTGCTGTTGTGGGAGCAGCTTGACCGTATGGTACGCAAAAAGTGCCTATCAAGCTAATCCAACTTGTGGGAGGGGCTTCTGGAATCATGGGGTGAAATTTCTCCAGATTACCTCAGCAAATTAACAGCTAGAATGCCAAAGGTCTGCAATGCTGTAATTGCTGCAAATGGAGCATTCTTTGACGAAAGCAAAGTTTGAAGGAGAAAATTATTATTTCAAATATAAATCATTATTTCTAACCTTGTCAATGTCTTGACTATATTTTCTATTCATTTTGCAACTCATTTGATAAATAAAAGTGTGAGTTTTCATGGAAAACACTAAATTGTCTGGGTGACCCCAAACTTTTGAACGGTAGTGCATGTCCGCTAAAGGAATCCGCACCGTCGTAGCTACAATCACGAAATTTGGCACACAGGTACATCAGGTGTCCGGGAAGGTTTTAGAAAGGGTCTCAGCTCTCCAGGATGTACCGTTCCTGAAATATTCCCAAAAAATGCATTAGCCAATAGAAGCTTAGTCACATGACCCTTATCAGCCAATAGAAGCTCGCAGGCAGTTAGTCTCCACACACACCAGGTTTCAATAACAACCCAGCCATTTTCCTTCATTGCTGAAGGTCTGCTTTAAAGGGGCAGAGCGCTGTGGATGACACTGTTAAAGGGGTATTCCGGTTACCATAAATATACCTTCTGTCAGCTGCAGGGATGGGAGGGAGGGTGACTTTCTCCCTACAGCTCATGCTCAGACTGCACAGTGCTGATGTCTGGGAGTGAGCTGTTCAAAAGGACATCCCTGTGTCCGTCCAGGCCCCATGCCAGACGGAGAACGGGGAGCCAGAAAGCCAGACTGTCCAGCCTAAAACTGGACCTCTGGCCACCCTAGGGGCAGGCTGATGTTAGGGTGGCCAGACATCCGGTTTTAGGCTGGGCAGTCCGGTTTTCTGGCTCCCTGTCCTCTGTCCGTTGCAGTGCCTGGATGGACACAGGGATGTCAACCCATTCAGTAGCTCACACTCAGACAGCTTCTCCTCTGTGTCTTCACGGAGTCAGGGGGCGTGGTCTCATGTTTAGGGGTGTGGCTTCATGGGGACCAGGTGCGTGGCTTCACGTTTGGTGGCATGGCCGGTGAGGTCTGGCTCTCTGGGGTGAAGACAGTGGCCACCCTAGCTGCTGTGGAGGTCACAGTTAAAGGGGAGGGCACTGTGGATGTTACTGTTAAGGGGTGGGCCCTGTAGAGGTCACTCTCGATATCTTTTAAAGACACACACACAAACATTAAATGAAATATACCCGGGCGAAGCCGGGTCCTTCTGCTAGGGAGTTATAAATGTCAAAGTGGGTGGGGCTATCAAATTGGTGCATATTACACCTCATTTATCATCCTCTTATCAGCAGAAGCCAGCTTATGTGGCGGTGTTTTGTGTAAAAAGCCACATTTATGGCATAAAGATGCGACTTTGTCACACCTACCTGTGTTGTCTTCTGTCCATTTGGGCTTCATTACAAAATAGCGCCACTTTATTTTTCCAGAGCTACTTTAAGTTTCCAGTCCACAGCTGGCTATCATTGCATTAAACACCAAAAAAACAAAGCAAAACATGTAAACAACTAAATAAAAATCGATATAAACCACTGGGTAAATATCATAAATTCTTTATTGAAAACTCTATTATAAGACATTACTTATTAAAATAGAATCCACAAAACAATGAGTACAGCATGGGACAAGAGGGACACACGGTGGGCAAAAAATGTACTGCACCATATATAGGGAAAATTGGTTACCTGGAATTTTGCTTTCCTTGAGTCCAAAGGCAGCACATGAAGGGTTAGTCTTGCCTCCTTCTCCTCGCTAGGACTGCCCACCTAGATTAAACATACAAGTAGTATAATGACTAGTATATAAACACGCCCCCAACAACCATACTACCAACCGTGTTTTAAAATAGATTCAGACAATAGATGCAGTACAAAAATTTTTATTTAAAGGGGGGTTTATATCAGCTGCCTTTAGATTCAAGGAAAGCAAAATTCCAGGTAACCAATTTTCCCTTTTCGTCCTCAGCAGCACATGAAGGGATTTGGATAGATAGCAAAGGGTGGGTACATCAATATAGAAATGCACTTAGTACACCCATGCCAAAGGCTGAGCTCTTAGCATCAATGTCCAGCCGATAATGTTTCACAATAGTTGATGGCGTAGACCAGGAAGCTGCATTACAAATATCTGTTACTGAGGCTTGTTCCGCCCATGATGCTGCTGTGGATCTTGTCAAATGGGCTCTAAGTGGAAACGGAGGGGCTTCACCCTCCAATTAGACTCTGTCAGCCAGGATGCAAATTTTCTCCATATCTTAGCGTATTTAATATTATTAGAGTCTTTATGGGCACAGAGTAAAGTATTGATCACTGACTCACAGAGACCTTTTTCTTCTAATCTGGACCTTTCAGTCTCCAAGCTGTAAGATGAAGTCTGTCCAGGTTTTGGTGATAAAGCCTGTTCTGTATTAACAGATTGTGAACAAGCGGAAATTTCCAATATTCTCCCTTTGACAGATGAAGTAGAAGAGGGAACCAAGCCCTTCGGGCCAAAACGGTGCTATTAGTATAGCCAGAGGCTTCTCCACTAGAATCTTCTGTAGAACCCTCAGGATGAGAGGGACTGGAGGGAATATGTAAACAGACAGGCTTTTCCAGCTGATTGAGAATGCATCTACTATCGTCGGTATGTCGTATTTGTTTAGGGAACAAATTTGGGCACTTCGCTGTAACCTGATGGAAGTAATGTGGGTTTAGCTCTAGTGTTGAGGGAGCATGCTCGGCCGAATACTGTATTCGGACGAGCATGGCGGCGCTCGGGACCACGCGGTGTTCGCATGCGGGGAGGTACTGGAATTCACTGTAATCCAGTAGCCATGTTGGCTGGCCGGGAATGCGTCATCGGGTGCTATATAACACCCGGTGACATGTGACCCGGCTCAGTCCGAGTCAGGGAGAGCTGCTGCAAGGAGGGACAGATAGTGTAGGGATAGAAAATCGCTAGGCAGGGCTAGTTTTTCTGTTGTCCCAAAGCCCTTTTAAGGGCTATAATATCTGGCTGCAATAGATTTTTTTGGGGGGGGGTTAAAATTGCGGTGGCCTGACCTTAATACCACCTGTGCAGCTTGTGCATTATAACCTTTCTGTATCCTATATACCTGACATCCGTTGTAATTTTTTCTGCCGCTAATCAAGGCGACAGTACCTGCACTGCGTCTGCTGTATAATGTTTGCACAAGGAGGCACAGATAGTGTAGGGATAGGATTTGGCTAGGCAGGGCTAGTTGTTCTGTTTAAAAGACCCAAAAGTCCTTTTAAGGACTGTTGTTATATCTGGCTGCAATATATTTTTTTCTTTTGGGGCAAAAATAACGCAAGTTTGCCTGACCCTAACACCACCTGCACAGCGTGTACATTATAACATTTCTGTATTCTATATACCTGACATCCGGTGTAATTTTTACTGCCGTTAATCAAGGCAACATTACCTGTGTTGCGTGTGCTTTATAACGTTACTGTATCCTGCATACCTGCCGTCCGTTGCTATTTTTTCTGATGTTAATCAAGGCGACATTACCTGGGCGGCTTGTGCATTATAACGTTTTTGTATCCTACATACCTTACATCCATTGTAATTTTTTCTGCTGCTAATCAAGGCAACAGTACCTGCACTGCGTCTGCTGTATAACGTTTTCACAAGGAGGCACAGATAGTGTAGGTATAGGATTTGGCTAGGCAGGGCTAGTTGTTCTGTTTAAAAGACCCAAAAGTCCTTTTAAAGACTGTTTTTATATCTAGCTGCAATATTTTTCTTTCTTTTGGGGCAAAAATAACGCAAGTTTGCCTGACCCTAACACCACCTGCATAGCGTGTGCATTATAACATTTCTGTATTCTATATACCTGACATCCGGTGTAATTTTTACTGCCGTTAATCAAGGCAGCATTACCTGTGTTGCGTGTGCATTATAACGTTACTGTACCCGCATACCTGACGTCTGTTGCTATTTTTTCTGCCGTTAATCAAGGCGACATTACCTGGGCGGCTTGTGTATTATAACGTTACTGTATCCGGCATACCTGACATCCATTGATATTTTTACTGCCATTAATCAAGGCGACATTACCTGTTTTGTGTGTGCATTATAACGTTACTGTGTCCTACATACCTGACATCCGTTGCTATTTTTTCTCCCGTTAATCAAGGCGACATTACCCGTGTTGCGTGTGCATAATAACGTTTATGTATCCTACATACCTGACATCCGTTGCTATTTTTTCTGCAGTTAATCAAGGCGACATTACCTGTGTTGCGTGTTCATTATAACGTTACTGTATCCTACATACCTGACATCCGGTGTCATTTTTTCTGCTGCTAATCAAGGCGACAGTACCTGCACTGCGTCTGCTGTATAACGTTTGCGCATTCTAAATATTTGACATTCGGTGAAATTTTTCTGATCATAAACTTAATAAAAATCTGCACTACTGTACTTGTGACAAACTTGCATATATACCATTTAATATGCGCAAGGCGAGCAGTAAGGGACAGGGAAGTGGGCTTGCTGCTGATGGTGTACGCAGAGGCCATGGCTCTGGGCACGGTGAAACTGTGTCTGCTGGCAGAGCACAAGAAACAAAGTCATCCAAAACTCCTAGCTTCATGTCCCAGTTTGCAGGGCGGTGCAAGACAGGTTCTTGTTAGGTCAACATGTCAGGAGGAGGACCAGAGTGAGGTTAATTTTTTAGGTTAAAGGGCCTGCTGGTGAACCTCTTAAAAATTTAAAGGTGAATGCAGCCTAATAAGCAGTTTGATATGATGGAGGAAGAGGACGAGAAGAGGAAGGTGAATGGAAATACAGTGTATTCAACACACCTTAAAAGCCACATTTAAAGTTCCTTTATGTTCCTCTGGATCAACTTGTAGGAAAACAGGCCGAACTGGATGGACAGATGTCTTTTTTTGGCCTTATAAACTATGTTACTATGTTCAGCCGCTTTCCTCTGGTGGAGTAGCGAAGTCAGGGGCAATCCAGACATTGGTGGCAGCAGGGCCGGCCAGCACCTCCAAGGCGTAGAGCGCCAGATCGTGCCACGTGTCCAGCTTAGACACCCAATAATTATAAGGCACAGAGGGATCGCTGAGGACGTTGACACGGTCAGCTAGGTATTCCTTTACCATTTTCCAAAACTTTTCCTTCCTTGTGACACTAGGCCGCTTATCAGAACCTTTTCCACATGCAGAGCCATCCGACTTTATTGTGAGCAGTGAGCTTTTTAGTAGACACAGAAGTGGGATGGTTAAGCTGATAATAGCATTATTGCCGCTCACCATCTGTGTAGATTCATCAAAGTTGCGTAAAAGACATCAATGCCCACTCGTCGCTTGTGAAGAGCGGAAGCTGACTGGAAAGGCGCCGACCGTGTTGCAGCTGGTATTCCACTACTGGTCTCTGCTGCTCACAAAGCCTGCCCAACATGTGGAGGGTGGAGTTCCAGCGCGTGCTCAGGTCGCACAGCAATCAGTGAGCTGGCAAGTGTAAGCACTGCTGCAGCGTTGCCAGACCAGCGGAAGCTGTAGGTGACTTTCGGAAATGGGCACACAGGCGGCGCACCTTCACCAGCAGCTCAGGCAAATTGGGTAGGTTTTGAGAAACCGCTGAACCACTAAGTTGAAGCAGTTGTTTGGCCTGAGGGAGACTCCTGTTCATCCTTCCTGTTGGAGGAACAGGAAGACTCATTCCTGTCATTAGTTCCAGGGTCCTATAGGGTCAATTTGGTTTAGGTTCCGGTGTATGAACTCGCCTACCTTGGAGGCCTGTTCATACTGGTAGTCAGGATTAGAGTCAGGGTTTCCTTTAGGAGGTGTCCATCTTCCTTCCTTAGTTTCCAGGCCTAATCTCCTTTCCTTCCTACGCTCTGTGTGGTTTTCTCCCCACACCTGAGCGTGACAGTATGTGTGTGAGCTTGCCGAGCTCCAAAGCTGCCAACAAGTTGCGGCCGTTATCAGACACAACCATGCCTGGCTGTAGGTTGAGTGGCGAGAGCCACAGCTCAGCTTGGTCCCTTATACCCTGCCACAGCTCTGCAGCGGTGTGCTGTTTGTAACCTAAGCAAATAACTTTCAGCACAGCCTGTTGCCGCTTCTCCACTGCAGTGCTACACTGCTTCCAGCTACTGGCTGAAGTCTGACTGGTGCTGCAAGATGAGAATTCTGAGGTGGAGGTGGAGGAGGAGGAAAAGGAGGGGTTGCAGCTGCTAATGTAGGTGGTGGCGGAAATCCTGATGGAAGTAGGGCCCGCAATCCTTGGTGTCGGTAGCACCTGGGCCATCCCAGTGTACGACTCGCTCCCAGCCTCCACAACGTTCACCCAGTGAGCCGTCAGGGAAATGTAGCGTCCCTGGCCAAAAGCACTTGTCCATGTGTCAGTCGTTAAGTGGACCTTCCCAGTAACTGCATTGGTCAGGGCATGGGTTATGTTACGGGACACATGCTGGTGTAAGGCGGTGACGGCACACTGGCAAAAATAGTGGGGGCTAGGTACTCAATAACGAGGGACAGCAGCCACCATCAGACTGCGAAAAGCCTCAATGTCCACAAGCCTAAACAGCAACATTTTCAGGGCCAGCAATTTGTAAAGGTGTGCATTTAATGCTATGGCCTGTGGATGGGTGGCTGGGTATTTGCGCTTTCGTTCAAAGGCCTGGGGTATGGACATCTGTACGCTGTGCTGGGACACAGAAGTGGATGTGCTCGCTGATGGTTTTTAATGGGATATTTCTATTCATTCTGAATTACAGACTCCAATACCAGATGGCTTGGGAATATACACGCTCTTTTTCTTGGAAAATAGAATAAACTTTCTTCATCCTGATCGGCAGTCGTCTCCTTCTTAGACTCCATTATATTTTTTACCTCCTTTATTAAACGATTTGCATTTTCCTTTCTGAAAAGAAAATTATCTTCAGCAATGGTCAATTTATCTTCTGAACCAGAAGAAACTTCTCCTTCAGAGCAAGCAGATTCCTCAGAGGAGGAAGATGGTAATGGGTAGAGATTCTTTTTTACTGCCTTTCTTTTGAGAACGCGACAGAATATATTTTAAAAGTATCAACAACTTTTTAGTTTCATCATCAGAAGCTTCATCAGGCTGAGAACAATTTATACAAATGTTAGATGAGTAGTCATTAGGCAGAGGTTGGATACAGGAGATGCACAGAACATGTTTTCTCTTTTGCTTTTTTAGAGGTCTGGCAGGAGAGGACTTCTGAGAAGAATGAGCAGCTGATTCCACATCACAAGCCTCACAGTAATCACACAGGCGTTCATCAGGAAGGGGCTGTTCACATGACAGACACAGTCTGTGTCTATGTTTCTTAGATCTCTTTCTTCCCTTGCTGGAATGGCTGGACATCTGTTTAAATAGAAACAGGGATCCAGTTACTCACAAACCTAGACATCAATAAGGTAAGTCTGACCGAGGACAGACACTGCACTTTGTAACCGCAAGAGCTCGGCTGCCAAGCACACAGGCACCATAGCTCTGCACTAGAGATGAGCGAATCGAATCGGACAAAGTGGAATTCGATTCGAATTTCAGGAATTATTCGATTCGCACCGATTTAGAATTTCCTGATGATTTGTGGTGACGAATCTTTTTTTTTTTCTCACTAAAATGGCGGCTGTACGTGTTTGGACATGGAGAAAGGAACATGAGGGAGGGAGGGATCACCCACAACGCCATGCATGAAGCCAATCAGCAGCCAGCCAGCCCTGTGATGTCACAGCCCAATAAATAGCCTCAGCCATCTTGGATTCAGCCATTTTCCAGCGAACTCAGTGCAGGGAAAGACGTTTGCAGGCGCTAGGGAAACTGATAGAAAAACTCCTGAAAAGTACAAATTGATGAATAGAAGTGTAGGGAAAGCATAGGAATTGAAGTATTGAGCAGAACAGGCTTCTATTGGGGTGTTTTGAGACAGTAAAGTGAACCTAGTGCAGGGAGAGACGTTTGCAGACGCTAGGGCAAGTGTTACAAAACCTCCTGAAAAGTACAAATTGCTGAATAGAAGTGTAGGGAAAGCATAGGAATTGAAGTATTGAAGCAGAACATGCTTCTATTGGGATGTTTTGAGACAGTGTGAGATCAGGAAAGAAGTGCAACCACAGGTTAATAGGAAAAATCGTATTACACCTTGGTTTCAGTGACTGGGATTCAAAATAGCCATGCTACAGCTGCACATGTCAGGTTTGCCTCTGTAATTCTGGTTATTGGGGTTTTGTTAACCCTTGTGCGCTGTAGTTACATTTAGTACAGCACTTTTTTGTGGTTTTAGTGTTGGGGCTTATTAGCTGTTTTGAAGTGAGACAATTACAGGCCGTTGTAGCGTGTATTATTCTCAAGAAAAAGAGTTTTACTAGGCGTATAGCGCCAAAGTTCTATATTTTAAAAGCTACTGGCATTTATTGCTATTGCCCAAAAAACGTATTATTCGCTCGGTGTTGAAGTGAGACAATTACAGCCCGATGTAGCATGTATTATTCTCAAGAAAAAGAGTTTTACTAGGCGTACAGCACCAAAGTTCTATCTAGTAAAGTCTTCTACCAGCTATTAGTGTTTTAAAAAAAACTTATTATTTGCTCCGTGTTGAAGTGAGACAATTACAGACCGTTGTAGCATTTATTATTCTCAAGAAAAAGAGTTTTACTAGGCGTATAGCGCCAAAGTTCTATATTTTAAAAGTTACTGGCATTTATTGCAATTGCCCAAAAAACGTATTATTCGCTCCGTGTTGAAGTGGGCCAATTACAGCCCGTTGTAGCGTGTTTTAATTTCCTTTTTATTTATTTATTTGATCAAACCGCATGTCAGGCAGAGAAGTGACAGGCCCTGCAGGGGAGTAGCAGAGGCCTAAATGTTTTTGGTGCAGGCACAGGTCGGAGAAGAGTAAGGGGCGTGGAAGCAGGGGTAACATTGAGAGGCCAGAGCTCCCGGTGTCATCTAGCTGTCGGGTCTTGACCAGCAACCCAGCGGTTCTTGAAAAGTTGACTCTGTCTTCGACTTCATCCCAAATGACTTCAGAGACCCCCAGTCAAGATTCGGTGGCATGGCCCGGAAGCAAGTCCTGTGCGCTCACCTGTCCTCAACCTGCCGCTGTCCTTTTCTGTTCCCTGTTTCTGTAATGTATGCTGTGGGCTCAGCTCCACTTTACAGCAAGGACGAGCTACTGGAGGAGGGTCAGCAGCTACTGGAGGACAGTCAGCAACTCCTGGGCAGCCAAGATGTGAAGGAGACATCCGCAGCTTCCTCAGTTAGGCAGACAAGTAGTGATGAGGAGAGTGGCGTGGGAGCTAGGGTTGCACCCGATCAGGCTCCTGACTCACAGAGAGTCGAGGAGGACATCAGCGATGTGCAGACACTACTCGATGATGATGTAGCCGATCGCACTTGGGAGCCGGGTGAATTAGGGCCTTCGTCATCATCATCAGGAGAAGAGGGTGGCAACTTGCCCGTGGGGCAGCGACGGAGCCAGCAGATCGCTAGCATTGCCGGGAGTCAGCAGGGTGGCAGCAGCAAGAGGTCGGGAGCCAAACATGCCCGAGGTAGACCACCCGCTTCGCAGGAGCCTACCGGGCCAGAAAGTAGTGGTGCAGCGGTTCAAGGAGGCAGTGGCGGTATCAGGCAGTCAGTGAGGAGTGTTGGGGTAAATTCACGTACTCGGCGGTGTGGCAGTTTGTCGTTAAGCTGCCAGGTGAGGTGAACCTAGCTATTTGTAGAATCTGTGGGCAGAAGGTTGGCACCATGGCCCTGCGTCAACATATGCAGCATCACCATAAAGTGGCCTGGGAGAACCGTGGCTCCAGTGCGGTGGTCCAGCTTGCAGCAGCAGCAGCAGCACCATCATCCGCAGCATCAACCAGTAGCGCCCAACAGATTTCAGGCAGTCAAGGCTCCACCACCTCAGCCGAAGGGAGCTGTCTGGCCTTCCCATTATCTGATGCTCCTGCTCCTCCTCCTACTCCTCGTCAGTCATTCCGTCAGCAATCGATCAGCGAAGCCATTGCCAAGAGGCGGCAGTATGTGTGTACACATCCAACGGCGCAGAAGCTGAACGTGCTCCTGGCCAAGTTGCTGGTGCTGCAGTCCCTTCCTTTTCCAAGTGGTGGACTCTGAACCTTTTAGAGAACTGATGGCTTGTGCCGAGCCAAGGTGGAGAGTTCCAAGCCGTCATTTCTTTGCCAAACAGGCAGTACCAGCCCTGCACAAATATGTAGAACAGAAGGTGGGTCAGTCCTTGAGCCTGTCGGTGTCTGCCAAAGTTTAAGGCTACGCCAACATGTGGAGCTCTAATTACGGTCAGAGACAGTATATGTCCTTTATGGCCCACTCGGTAAATGTGGTTCCTGCACAGCCACACCAGTAACTTGGCCAGGCCATGCCGCTTCCGCCTCCACGTTCTCCTGCTGTCGCTCCTGCGACAATGTCTGCCTCCTCACCCTCCACCGTGTCCTCAGCCTCCACTGCAGGGACAATTCACAGTGCCCCACCAGCATACCACATGTGCAGGGCACGGCGGTGTCATGCGGTTCTACACCTCGTTTGCCTGGGCGAACGGAGTCACACAGGGGAGGAACTGCTCTGCGTTTTTCATCAAGAAATCCAATCCTGGCTTTCCCCACGACAACTCAAAATGGGAACAATATTGACCGACAACGGAAAGAACATGGTGTCTGCGCTGCGTCAAGGAGGGCTGTGCCATGCGCTCTGCATGGCGCACGTGTTCAACCTGGTTGTCAAGCGGTTCCTAAAGTCTTCTACCCATCTGAAAATCATCCTAAAAATGGCCCGGAACTTTGCATGCACTTAAGCCACTCCTACACCGCCAAGCACACCCTCCTTGAGCTGCAGCAGCAGAACGGCGTCCCCCAACATAGGCTGATATGTGACGTTTCCACCCGTTGAAATTCCACCCTCCATATGTTGGACCGACTGTATGAACAGAGAAAAGCCATAAACGATTTCTTAATGATCCAAGCCGACAGAGGTACTCCACTGTGTAACTTCGATATCAGCCAGTGACAGCTCATGCGTGAGACCTGCCGGTTGCTCGTGCCCTTTGAGGAGGCCACTTTATTTGTCAGTCGCTAGGACTACGGGATGAACAACGTCATTCCACTCATTCATATCCTGAAAAAAGATGCTGTTAAATCTGGCTGGTCAGGGGACAGGAGATGTGGCGACTACATCTCACGGCCACATGAGCCGTGTGGGGGCTGAACTGGAGGAGGAGGAGGACATTGGAGCACAAAGAATGCCTAGAGAAATGGGTAGTTTCTCTGCCCAGATGACAGGAGAGGAGGAGCAGGAGCAGCCAGCGGAGGTACGGGGCGATGAAGAAGAGGAGGCAGAGAACCCAGACACACCGTGGCAGTATGCAGTGGAGATGGATGCTTTCTTTTTGTCATTTATTGCTTTCTTAACAATTCTATTTATCCACATTGTTTTTTTCTTGTTCCTTACCCTTTTATTCCCATAAGGTATGTACCTCTCACAATTCGAGTTTAGAATGCCTTTAAAAATCTCCCATTTTGTGGCTGTATTTTTATTTTTGAGTACTTTCTCCCAGTTAGTTAGGCCAATGGCCAATGTAGCTTTTTTGAAGTTTGGTATTTTTGTTCCTCCCTGAAGAAACACTCTTTTGAATGACAATTTGAAGGTTATTACTTTATGGTCACTATTTCCCAGGTGTCTCCCAACCTGCACATCTGTTGTTCTGTCAGGTCTATTGGTTAGTACTAAGTCCAGTATGGCCATCCCTCTAGTCGAGTCCTGAACCAGTTGGGAAAGGTAATTGTCTTTGGTTATTTTCCCTTATGAGATATACAGGTTTCAGTTTCCCAGTCTATATCTGGGTAGTTGAAGTCCCCCATAATAATGACCTCGTGATTTGCCGCCTCACCTATCTCGTTTAGAAGTAGATTTTCTGTGGACTCTGGTATATTAAGGTAGTTTATAATAAACTCCTATTAGTATTTTATTATTGTTTTTGGCTCCAGGTATTTCTACTCACAGTGACTCCACATTTTCATGTCCCTCACTTATATCTTCCTGGAGTGTGGGCTTTAGACAGGACTTTACATATACAGTAGGCAAACCCCTCCCCCTCTCTGGTTTTGACAATCCTTTCTAAACAGACTGTAACCCGGTACGTTAACTGCCCAGTCATAGCTATCATCCAGCCATGTCTCAGTTATTCCCACTATGTCATAGTCGTCCTTACACATCACTAATTCCAGTTCCCCAGTTTTATTTGTCAGGCTTCTGACATTAGCGTACATACAGTTGAGAGGTTTATGTATATATATTTTTTTATCCTACACTTTTCCTTATGAACTGTTCTAGTCCCTCCTTCCATTCCTCCACCAGTTCCATTAATTGGCCCCATGTCTCTATCTGCACTCTCCTTTCTCTCTATCTTCCCCTCCTATAATGTAATCACCCTCCCCCCAGTCCCTAGTTTATACACTCCTCCAACCTTCTAGCCATCTTCTCCCCCAAAACAGCTGCACATTCCCCATTGAAGTGCAGCCCATCCCTACGATAGAGCCTGTAGCCGACAGAGAAGTCAGCCCAGTCCCCCAGGAATCTAAACCCCTCCTTCCTACACCAGTTCTTTAGCCATTTGTTAACCTCCCTAATTTCCTGCTGCCGTTCTTGAGTCGCTCGTGGTACTGGTAGTATTTCGGAAAACACTACCTTTGAGGTCCTTGCCCTAAGCTTGTTACCTAAATCCCTAAAATCATTACTTGCCATGGTCGAAGAAGATTTTCAGTTTGATTAACTTATTCCCTTTGCTGCCTCCATTATCTGGTATAATCATTATATTGATGATCAACTCATAATCTGTAGGGAAATAGGGTATGATGGGACCGTGCCATATGTGGAGGTCATTTAAATTCTATCCCATGTAATTTGGCTTTCAATGTTTTCACCATGCCTATCAAACTAATTTTTTGAATGTTAGTTTAGTGGGGAATTCTCAGACAGGGAGAATAGATAGCGCCACAGTACCATAAACCAAGAGAAGGCAAGCCAATTTTTTCTGCAACATCTTGTCACCAAAGGTGGGATTCAAATTTTTAGCAACAGTTTCCCTACTCAACGGCGGACACGTGGCATCACGACACATATTTACATATACATACACCATATATATGCAACACACATACACATATATACATACAATACATATAAATGGTGCATATACATAAATACACGGTACACATGCATAAATACTCGATATGTACACTACACACACATACCACACACAACTAAGGAGCTAAACTATCAGTGGTGCGCGAAGCAATGGAAGTGAACATCTACAGCTGCCCTGCCACCACCAGAGCACCAGATCAGGACTTAGCCGGTAACACAGTTCTCCAATCCAGTTGTAATTTTAACAACCGGATGTGGAGAACTGGAGGCTACCGGCTGAATCCCATGTCTGCTTGTCACCCTAAATTGGTAATTAGAAACATTCCTCTAGGTGAATTTATATGGGCCAGGTGTAATTGTTTGACTGACATTGCATATGAAAAATAATCTAACAATATTTTTATGAAGTTAAAGGAGTTGTCTTACTTCAGCAAATAGCATTTATCATGTGGACTAAGTTAATACAAGGGACTTCCTAATGTATTGCCCCTTTTTTCATCACATTATACAATGCTCCTAGCCATGGTTACAACCACCCTGCAATCCAGCAGACATGGCTATGCTTGTACACTATAGAAAAAAGCACCTGCCTATGAGCACTCCGGCCAACAGAGAGGCCAATATATTTTCCTATATTTTATTCTTAGATAACAATCAGACCACATTTTATTAATTAGTAATCAATGTAGAAATCCAGGTAAAGGTGGCCATACACATTCAATAGCTGTCGGCTGAACCTTTGAGGATAGAGCCTCTGCCTTGGTAAGATAAGTACTAAAGATATTAACCTTTCTTTTCAGGGAAAGTGCTTGTACATTGTATTCTGGGGAAAAGCCGCTCTGCCACATTGGTCCTGGCCTACCTAATGATCTATCAAGGCTATTCCCTAGTAGATGCCATCTGTCATGTCTTGGAGCATCGTTGTATTGCTCCGAACCGAGGTTTCCTGCAGCAATTGCAACAGCTCGAGATGGAATTGCACCATTCATTTTGGAAGTGCTCTATGCTTTAATATGAATTAACGTGGCAAACAGCAAGACAGAATTCGACAATTATTCTAGTTAATGTATATTTAGGACAGAATGATTTATAAAAAGCTGTAACAAAATCTGATCCAAGCTTCTTATATGTGTGGACTATTTTAGGTCTTTCTTAGGGCTTGTTCATATCTGCGTCCTCCATTCCGTTATGGTTTTCCGTTATAATGTTGTTATAACGGAAACCATAAGACGGAAATCAAAACGGAAGCCTTTAAGAGTCATAATAGAAGTCTATGGGCCTGTATAACGGATCAGTCTGGTTTCCGTTATGCTGGACGGAAAACAAAGTTCTGTCGACAGGACCTTGTTTTCCGTCCTGCATAACGGAAATCAGACTGATGCGTTATACAGGCCCATAGACTTCTATTTTGACGGATCAAAACGGAATGCCTCTTAAAGGCTTCCGTTTTGATTTCCGTCTTATGGTTATAACAATGTTATAACGGAAAGCCATAACAGAATGGAGGACGCAGATATGGACAAGCCCTTATAAATGAAGTAAAATGTTCAATTTATTCAAATTTTTGCATACTAGAATGTCTCCTCAATATGTTTGTCCAATATTCAGTCAGCTCTCATAAGAAGGCCTACTGTAGAGTGGTAGATTTGTCAATTTGTCGATTTCATTGAATGTCCAATAAAAATATTTATTGTATGAATATACTATATGAAACATTATTGATACATTAGGCTTTGGAAATACAATATTTCTTCTAGATTTAAAAATAAGAAAATTTCAGATAGGTTCACATTTGGCAGACCTGTTGCAGAAATCCATGCATATGCTGTGCTGCAGAAACAACCCCATTGAGAGTTATGAAACAACAAATCTTCTGAATTATATGATAAAGGTAGAGGAACTGAGCTCTGTGATATACAGAATAGATTTATATAATTTGGACTAGGATTTCCGAGCAAAAGCAGAGTAAATCTTAACAGGACTCTACTATAGTAGATGTTACCTGCAGTCCTATGTAACTGCACAGACAACACACTGATTGCGATCTGAGTACGAAAAATGTAGTAGTGTTACCAGTCCTATGTAAAACCACAGATAACGCTAGTGCTGATAATGTGGTAGTGTTAGGCTACTTTCACACTGGCGGCAGGCCTGATCCGGCAGGTGAAGGGTGCTGCCGGATCAGGCCTGCCACAGTGACATGTGTGGAGCCGGAACCGCGCTCCGGCCCCACACATGTCACACAGTACATACATATACATACACATAAACATACACACACATATAGACATACAAACACACATACATACTTACATGCTCCCCGGCAGGTCTTCGGAGCGTCAGGACGGCTCACACAGGTCACGATTCCCCACAGCGCCCTCTGCTGGGCACCTGGTGGAATCGTCAGATGACGATTCCACCAGGCGCCCTCTGCTGGGCGCCTGGTGGAATCGTCATCTGACGATTCCACCAGGTGCCCAGCAGAGGGCGCTGTGGGGAATCGTGACCTGTGTGAGCCGTCCTGACGCTCCGAAGACCTGCCGGGGAGCATGTAAGTATGTATGTGTGTTTGTATGTCTTTATGTGTGTGTATGTTTATGTCTGTATGTGTCTATGTGTACCCGGATCCGTAATTGACTCCATTGAAAGTCAATGGAGGGCGGATCCGGTTACCATTATGGTCACACCAGACGGATCCACCCCCATTGACTTGCATTGGGGGTCATTCCGGATCCGTCTTGGTGCGGATGCCTGGACCGGAGAGCAAACCGCAGCATGCTGCGGTTTGTTCTCCGGTCTGAAGACGGAACGGAATGCTTTCAGGAGCATTCCGTTGTCTTCAGTTCAGTTTTGTCCCCATTGACAATGAATGGGGACAAAACTGAAGCGTTTTATTCCGGTATTGAGCCCCTATGACGGAACTCAATACCGGAATTTTAAAACGCTAGTGTGAAAGTAGCCTTACCTGCAGTTCTATGTAAAACCAAAGATAACACTAGTGCTGATAATGTGGTAGTGTTACCTGCTGTCTTATGTAAAACCACAGATAACACTAGTGTTATCTATGTCCTTAGTGTGCCTTGCTGTGACACACACACACACACACACACACACGCACACTCAGGGACAGACACACACACACAGGGACAGACACATCTGTGCCCCTTCACAGTGGTAATACCCTCTTTGTGCCCCCCTTCACAGTAGTAATGCACTCTGGGTCACCTTCACAGTAGTAATGCCCATTGTACCCCCTTCATAGTAGTAATGACCAATGTGCCCCCTTCACAGTAGTAATGCCCTCTGGCCCCGTTCACAGTAGTAATGCCCATTGTGCCCCTTCATAGTAGTAATGACCATTGTGCCCCTTTCACAGTAGTAATGCCCTCTGTGCCCCTTCACAGTAGTAATGCCCATTGTGCCCCCTTCACAGTATTAATGCCCTCTGTGCCTTCTTTATAGTAGCAATGCTCTGTGTCCCTTTATAGTAGTAATGCCCTCTGTGCCCCCTTTGTAGTAGTAATGTCCTCTGTGCCCCATTTATAGTAGTAATGGCCTCTATGCCCTCTTTATGGTAGTAATGCCCTCTGTGCCCCCTTATGGTAGTAATGTTCACTGTGCCCCCTTTGTAGTAGTAATGCGCTCTCCTCTTTGGCCCTTTGTAGTAGTAAGGCCCTCTCTGTGTTAAAAAAAAAAAACACAACAAAAAACACAGTACCTACTCACCTTGTCCCGTTCCTGAAGCTTACATTCCTCTCTCCCCTGCAGACACAGATCACTCTGCAGCACTGGGAGTAGCTTAGGCAGATTCCTGGGCTGCAGGCTCCTCCCACACAGGCCGTCAGCGCGATCTTTGCCTGCAGGCTGAATGGTGAAGCAGGGAAAAGTCTCCCTGCTACACCATTCTGTGTACCACCAGCCTGAAGGAGGGGAGGAGTGCGGGGAGCTGAGCAGTTGGTGAGTGACAGAACTGCAGCTCCCAGCACTCCAGGGGGGGAGGGGGGGCATAGTTTAAAGGGAACACTGGTAGTGTTTAACTGCTTTATGGATGCCGCCCCCTCAAAAATTCTGAAAACTGCCGCCTGAGGCAAGATTCTCATCTCGTCTCATGGCAGAAACGGCCCTGAGTTAACACATTAGCTTCCATCAGGGGTTATTAGCCAAAACCAGGAGTGAAGCCTACACAGAGATAAAATATAATGGAAAGATATGTACCTGTTCTGTGTTTTTGGCCTGCATTTGGTTTTAGCTGAAAATCAGTGATGGAGATCACAGACCAAAGTGACGTGTGAACTAGGCCTGAAAAGGTCTATCACCGTCTCCCCTAAGAAACCTGTCTAGAGTTACTCTGCTTACACTCAGAAATCATACACATAGGTGCACCCCATGACCTGATACTGTGTGAGATGGGGAAACAGCACTCATTTTGTGAACCTTGTATTTGTGTAAATGAAGTTAAATGATTTGGACTGACATTGTACTGTTTGGCATAGCTAAAAAGGACTGCATTTCTAGATTCATCTGATGTTGAAAACCCCCAAGGGGTGAAGATACAAAGCCTTGGGAGGAAGGGATGCAGCAGCCATCTTAGGGTGAGCTTGGAAGAGGCATCCAGGAGCTGTTTGAGGAGAATCCCTCGACATCCAAGCATGAGAGCATCCTCCAGGGACCAGAGCTGCAGCCAAGGGGAGCTGATCATGTCCATTACCCTGATCATGTCTAGAGGAAGAGGAACTGCTGCCAGGAACTCAGATGGGAGCTGAGGAGTAAAGCCACAGACTCTATGGTAGTGCACACTGGTCGGAGAAACCCTTGTTCCATCCACAGTCACCAGCTTACCTAAAGCATACCCGGGTCGGTAACACTAATCTTGCACACATCTCATACAGTTTAGGCGCCTAGGATCCCAGAGACTGAGACCAGGCCTGTAGTCAATTAGTTAGGTTTTCCTGTTTGTGTCAGGCCACAAGTGTTGTTAACCGCTTTTAACAAGGATTTCACGTTTAAAGTGTCAGTTCACACCTGAGAGCTGAGAAGCTTCACAACTAATTCAAGCCAGGCTGGTGTATTCAGGAGAAACACTATAGTACGTGCTGTTTAACCAGTTGTTGGGGGAGGGAATTATTATAGAATGGAATAAAATTGTAAACAGGTAAGACGTGGTTGGTCTATTTGAGCCCGCCAGTAGGTAACTTTACCGCTAATACCTCCGGAGGACGCCGCGCTGTACAGCACAAGGGTCTCAGCCTACTGGCTTTATTTCTGTGCAAACAGCATCTGTGGCTGGAGTTGTGACCATATTTAAGTAAAGATACGGTTTGGGCAAAACTGGTGTTTGAGTTGCTTTCTTCGTTTGTGACTTCTCTGTATCATGGGGAGCCCACCCTGGTACATGGATAACAGCTGTGTGATGTCAGGTCACAATCCAATGCAGGCCGAAAGATTACCAGGGAATGGTAGCACCGTCCAGAGCAAACGAGGTAAGTTTATTTATTTTTATTTTATTTAATGTCTGATCTGAGGTCTGATGGGGCTCAGATCTGAGGCTGATGGGGTCTGTTCTGGGGCTGATGGGGGTCTGAAGAAAAATATTTTTTCTTATTTTCCTTCTACAAATCCTCAGTGCGTCTTATAGTCTGAAAATAAGCTAGTTGAGGTGCTGTACAGTGAATATATGTATGTAGTGCAGTAAGTCTACTGTGTTAAGTGCCACTTGTGCAGGGGGTGGGAGACTAGGGGCCCACCGAGGGATTCACCTGTACCCCTGTGGGCCAGCCTGCTGGCCACTTTCTCTCCTCTACTCTGTCCCCGAAACTGGACAAATTACCTTAAAGTCTTTCTCAACTCATTAGTAGCCTCCAAGTATCTGCATATAGGGTTGCTCCAGGTATCAAATTAACAGTACCCAATCGATACTTTTTTACCCGGACCAATTCGATACCGGGATTTGCCTGTTACCGATACTAGGCTGCGCTGCTGCGCAGCTTAGTATTAGAGAACATGGTGAGCGCTGCTCTCAGCGAGCTCCATGTTCTCCTCAGCAGCACAGTGGAGAAGCAGAGAGTCCCTCCCTCCCCCTGTGCTGCCACCAATGAAAGGAGAGAGGGCAGAAGGAGGGGCTGTGGCCACTGTGCCACCAATGAAGAGAACTATTGTTTAATACGTGTACAGGAGGCAGGTGTCGGCGCAGAATCACATAGCCGGCACCCGACCTCTAGGATAGGACGCTTCGATCTGCAGCAGTTAACCCCACAGGTGCTGCACCTGAGGGGTTAACTGCCGCTGATTGCAGCTCCCTGTCATAAAGGGTTTCTATAGCAACCAAGCTATTGTATTAGTCAATAGCAGTTCGCAGGTCCTTAAATATTCAGTCATATGATGTGTATCAGCCAAGTTCACATTTAATTTACCAGGTTTCCATAACAACACAGCCATAAATAGACTGTACCTATACTGGACTGCCATACTGGATGTCAGCATTCTTATAAATTGAAACGCTTTTAAACTACTCATGCCTCCAAAAAGGTAAACTTCTGTTGGACGCAAGACTCCTGCAGCAAAACGCATGGCTGCTGCTCGAGATAATGAAAACTCTCAGCAAACCCAAGCCCGTCTCCATTCTGACAGGGTATGTCACAAACAACAGCGAGCTTCTGAAACTCCCCAGCAGACCCAAGCCCATCACCAATCTGACATGGACCAATCTGTTGTTTGTGACATACCCTGTCAGAATGGAGACGGGCTTGGGTTTGCTGAGAGTTTTCATTATCTCGAGCAGCAGCCATGCATTTTGCTGCAGGAGTCTTGCGTCCAACAGCAGTTTTCAGCTCTGAACCCGGACAACTCCTTTAAGGTATTGAAACTGAATCAAAATTTTGGTATCGTGACAACCCTATCTGCATACACACCTTCTCACATCCAAGTTGTGAAACCTCTCCTCCCCTACATTTTTAGGGTTTTGACCTATGAAAATCCAACAGAACTTTAGGAAGAAAAGCTGGGTCCGGTTTGGAGACAATCCTGTCATCTAAGATCCGAGTGTAGGGGGAGAAGCTGTTAATGAAGAAATTTCCTGTACTCTCCTAGCAGAAGTTATGGCTACCAAAAAAGCAGTCTTAGGGTCCATTCACATGTCCGTATTTTGTAATCCGCATCTGTTCCGAAAATTTACGGAACGGAATGCAGACCCATTCATTTCAATTGCCCTGCAAAAAATGCGGATAGCACTCAGTGTGCTGTCCGCATCTGTTGTTCCGTTCCGTTATACGGATCCACAAAAAAAAAAATAGAGCTTGTCCTACTATTGTCCGCAAAATGCGGTCCATGGTCCCATTGTAGTCAATGGGTCCACCAAAATGTTCTGCGTCCTCGTCTCCATGGGGATCAAGGGGCGGCTAGTCCTCAGCAGCGTACGCTTCCCGGCATACGTCCGCTCCCTAGTTCCATACAGGAGGCGGGGTGTATCCGGCAGCGTACGCTTCCACGCGGTCAGCGTACGGCCACCCCTTAATTATGTGTTTACGAGCTGGTGAGCATGGGCATTCTTTGGCCGGCGCTCACCTGTTACCACTTCAGTGTTTGGGTCATGTGACGCTGGCCCTGTCACATGACCCACCTGTGGGCCTATTTAACAGGCAGTCTGCTAGCCACAGGTTGCCTGTGATTGCTCTTCCGCCCAGTGCTTGTTTTGATCCATTACTGTTACTGATTCGACTTTGGCTTTATTCCTCGACTTTGTCCTCTGTCTCATCCTCCTGTACCTCGTGTCCTCTTGGTTTTGTCTTCGGCTTGTTTGGTTGACTTCACTTCTGCTCGCTCCTTTGGCTTTGACGTTACCTCCAGGTTTGACCCTTGCTAGACGATTTCTCTATATTGTGTGTGTCTGTACTGTAGTTCGTTTATTGTGTTCTCCCCTTGTTCCCTTCCCTATATGCCCCAGCACTTATCCAGGTTAGGGAACGTCGACTAGTTGTACACCGTTGCCTAGGACGGGCCGTGCAATTAGGCAGGGTCAGAGGTGGGGTTCAAGTCAGGGCTGCACCTTTCCCCCTGATGTGACATTTTATTTAAGTACCCTAGCAACATATATTCCTCCTTCAATTTTTTTGCGGAAAAGCAGAACGGATGCGGGTGTACAACTGGTAAAAATGGAAGGTTTTTGCGGAAACATGGATCCGCAAAAAACGGAACGAAAATCTGGAAAAAAAAAATACGGATGTGTGAATTGACCCTTAGGCTCCATTCACACGTCCTGTTTTTCTTTCCTGATCTGATCCGCATTCGATCCGCAAATCATGCGGATAGGATGCAGATCCAGTCATTTCAATGGGTCCTGAAAAAATGCGGACAGCACTCTGTATACTGTCTGCATCCGTTGTTCCGTTATGCGGATCCGCAAATAAAATAGAGCTTGTCCTACTTTTGTCCGCAAATGCAGTCCGTGGTTCCATTATAGTCAATGGGTCCGCAAAAAATGCGGATGATATGCGGAATGTATCAATATGTCATCCGCATATCATCCGCAATTGCGGATCCGTTTCCAGGAAATAGAAATACCCTACCAACATATATTCCTCCTTCCTTTTTTTTTGCGGAAAAACGGAACGGATGCGGATGTACAATTGGTAAAAACAGAAGGTTTTTGCGGAAACACGGATCCGCAAAAAACAGACCGAAAATCTGGAAAAGAAAAATACGGACGTGTGAATGCAGCCTTAGAAGAAAGATTCTTAATCGAGATAGACTCAATTCACTCATTTGGACGCTTGCATGAGACTGACCAAAACAATATTTCGTAAGGAGGGGTGCTGACTGAAGGCTTTAATCTGTAGGATGCCTTAACCCCTTCACGCCCAGTGCCGTAATAGTACGGCGCTGTGTGAAGTGGCTTGACACCCAGTGCCGTAGTACTACGGGTGCGCTGATCGGGCAGGTGCAGGAGCTGCGCCTGCCCCATCATCTGCAGGGGACCGGCTGTTCCCGGTAGTCAGACTCCTGCTGTATGCACCGGCATCGGCAAAAACACAGATGTTGACACATTAACCCTTGATGTGCCGCTGTCAGCGCTGACCGCGGCACATGCGATGCGTGCGGCATGAAGGGGAGTCCATCGGGTCCCTGCGGTGCTGTGACGGAGACCCGATGGCTTGGATCCCTGCGAGCCTGTGAGATTGAGCCACCTGGATCTCACAGGCAGGAAGCTGCAAGTGTATTACTGTGTGTAATACACTTACAGCCAATGCATTACAATACAGAAGTATTGTAATGCATTGTAAATGGGAGAAGACCCCCAATAGTTGAAGTTCCAGAGTGGGTCAAAAAATAAAGTGAAAAAAGAAGTTAACATAATAAAGTTTAAAAAAAAAGTTTCAAGCACCCTTTTCCCAAAATAAAGAAAAAAAAATTGTAAAAAATAGGGAAAACAAGAAAAGTAGACATACAGTATTACGTATCGCCGCATCCGTATAGACCGGCTCTATAAACATATCACATTATGCACCGGCCAGGTGAACGCAGTAAAAAACAAACAAAAAACAGTGCCAAAACAGCAATTTTTTGGTCACCTTCCCTCACAAAAAGTGTAATAGCAGGCGATCAAAAATGCGTATTTACCCCAAAATGGAAATAATCAAATCAACATCTCATCCTGCAAAAAATGAGACCCTACCTAAGACAATCAAAAAATATGGCTATCAGAAAATGGCAACACAAAAACAAGATTTCATTTGGTTCAAAAATGTTTTCACAATGTAAAAATTTAAAACCGTAAAAATAATGTACCCCAAAATGGTACCAACCGTTATCTCATCCCGCAAAAAATGAGACCCTACCTAAGACAATCGCCCAAAAAATAAAAAAAAATGGCAACACAAAAACAAGATTTAATTCTGTTCAAAAAGGCATCTAACTTGTATAAAAATGGTAGACATATTAGTTATCGCTGCGTCCGCAACAACTTGTTCTATAAGAATATCACATTATATGCCCCCTCAGATGAATGCTGTAAAAACAAATTAAAAAAAAACTATGCCAAAACAGACATTTATTGGTCACCTACTCTCACAAAAAGTTTAATAGCAGGCGATCAAAAAGGTGTATTTACCCCAAAATGGTACTAATCAAACCATCATCTCATCCTGCAAAAAATTATACCCTACCTAAGACAATCGCAAAAAAAAAAAAATCGCGCTCAGAAAATGGCAGCACAAAAACAAGATTTAATTCAGTTCAAAAATGCATCTAATGTGTAAAACAAGAATAAAAATGTTAGACATATTGGGTATATCCGCATTCATAACAACTTGCTCTATAAAAATATTACATTATATGCCCCCTCAGGTGAATGCTGTAAAAAAAAAAAAAAAAAACTATGTCAAAACATATATATGCCTCACAAAAAGTGTAACACCAAGTGATCAAAAAGTGTTATGTACTCTAAAATGGTACCAATCAAACCACCATCTCATTCCGCAAAAAATGAGACCCTACCTAAGACAATCGCCAGAAAAATAAAAAAAATAGGGCAGTTAGAAAATGGCAACACAAAAACAAGATTTTATTCTGTTCAAAAATTCATTTACTGTGTAAAACTTAACAAAAATAAAAATAATAGACATATTGGGTATTGCCGCATACGTAACAACCTATAAAAAATATCACATGATTTGCCCCTTCAGGTGAATGCTGTAAAAAAAAATAAAACTATGTCAAAACAGCTATTTTTTTAATGTTCACCTTATGTTGTAATACCAAGCGATAAAAGTCTTAAGTACCCCAAAATGGTACCGATGAAAATGTCACCTCATCCCACAAAAAATGAGCCCCCACATAAGACAATAACTCAAAAAATAAAAACCAATGGCACCCGCAAACCAATCAAAATCTGTGCTGCAAAATCCATATGGCGCTCCTACTGTTCTGAATCCTGCCATGTGGCCCCACAGCAGTTTACCACTACATATGGGGTGTTGCCGTATTCAGGAGACAATGGGTAACAAATTATTGGGTGCTTTTCTCCTGTTACCCCTTGTTAAAATGAAAAATGTGGGGCTAAAGCAAAATTTCATTGGAAGAAATGAAACTTTTCATTTTCACAGCCAAGTGTTTCCAAATTCCGTAAAACGCAGGGTCAAAGTGGTCAGAACACCCCTTAATATATTCTTTGAAGGGTGTAGTTTTCAAACACTTTTCCACTGACCTCTAGGTTTTCCACTCTAGGGGTACATCAGGGTCTCTCAATTACAAAATGGTGCCTAAAAACCATTCTAGCAAAATCTGCCTCCAAAATCTGTATAGCGCTCCTTTCCTTCTGACCACTGCCACATGCCCATAGAGCAGTTTACCACCACATATGGGGAATTTCTTTAAACTGCAGAATTAGAGTAATCTATATTGAGGTTTAGTTTGCTGTTAACCCTTGCTGTGTTGCAAGAAAAAATTGATTAACATGAAAAATCTGCTTAAAAAATGAAATTTTGAAATTTCGTCTCCATTTACCTTTAATTCTTGTGGAACACCTAAAGGGTTAACAAAGTTTGTAACATCAGCTTTGAATAATTTGAGGGGTGTCGTTTCTAAAATGGGGTTATTTATGGGTGGTTTCCATTACGTAATCCCCTCAAAATCACTTTATATCTGAATTGGTGCTTAAAAAAATGGTTTTGGAAAGTTTGTTGAAAATTTGAAAAATGGCTTCTAAACTTCTAAGCCTTCTAAAGTCCTAAAAAAGTAAAATGACATTTACAAAATGATGCCAACATAAAGTAGACATATGGGGAATGATGAATGATAACTATTTTATGAGGCATTACTATCTGTCTTAAAAGTAGAGAAATTCAAATTTAGAAAATTGCGAATTTTTCCAAATTTTTGGTACATTTGGGAATTTGTTTAAATAATGGAAAAAATATATTGACTCAAATTTACCACTGTCATGAAGTACAATGTACGAGAAAACAAACTCAGAATGGCTAGGATAAGTAAAAGTGTTCCAAAGTTATAAGTGACACATGTCAGGTTTGCAAAAAATGGCCTGAGCAGGAAGGTCAATACAAGCCCGGGGTAGAAGGGGTTAATAAATCTTTTAAACCAAGGGTGGTCACATAGCTTAATGAGGAACTTTCACCACTCCTGACATGCCTGTTTTAATAGCTTCATGCATTCCCCATGTAATAACAATTGTGGAGCATTATTTCTACCAGAAATTATAATTGAATTGCTATTAGCTTTCAGTAAGGGTACAGAGGGGAGGTAACCAGTTGGGGGGTGTACCTACACAGTCTGAACATGGTAGCACTGATTGGATAGAGTGAAGCTGTGCATGTACACACCCCCAACTGGTTACCTCACCTCTGTACCCTTACTTAAGGGCCCATTCAGACGGCCATATTATTGCGGGTCCGCAATAATGCGGACCCGCAATACTATGGCTGCCGCCCGGCGTGTGTTCCGCAGCACTGTTGCAGACAAGTATAGGACATGCTTTATCTTTTTATGCGGCCCCATTCATACGGTCGTGTGAATGGGGCCTAAGGCTAATAGCAATTCATTCATAACTTCTAGTAGAAATAGTAAAGGAATGGTACAACATACAGACATAAGAATAGATGCTCCAGAATTGTTAACACATGGGGAATTCATGAAGATATTAAAACAGGCATGTCAGGAGTGGTGAAAGGTCCTGTTTAACATCAACAAAAAGCTCTCAGATCTGACACCTGTACCTTCAGCGTACTAGGTCTAAGATTCTTTTTATGCCCTTCCTGTAGGAAATCAAGTATCAGAGGGATATTAGAAGGCATAGAAAAATCCACATCAACTTTAATAAAATTCCAAAAAGTTCTTACGTAAATCCTTGATGCTACTTGTTTCTTACTTGCCTGAAGAGTGTTGATAACCTTCTCTGAAAGGCCTCTAGATCTTAAGATCCTCCTCTCAATATGCATGCCATCCGGATGCAAAAGAGGACCCTGAAATAATAAATCATTTCTCTCTCTGGCAGAATCCACGGGTGTGACAGGGAGAGTTTTCTCAATTACAAGTGTATCTCAATAAATTAGAATATCATCAAAAAGTTGTTTTTTTCAGTAATTCAATTCAAAAAGTGAAACACATATATAATATAGAGTTATTACAAACAGAGTGAACTTGTTCAAGTGTTTATTTATGTTAATGTTGATGATTATGGCTTACAGCCAAGGAAAACCCAAAAGTCATTAGCTCAGAAAATTTGAATAATTAACCCAAAACACCTGCAAAGGCTTTCTGAGCCTTTAAAAAGGTTTCTTAGTCTGGTTCAGTAGGCGACACAATCATGGGGAAGACTGCTGACTTGATAGAGGTCCAGAAGGCTGTCATTGACACACTCCACAAGGAGGGTAAGCCACAAAAGGTCATTGCTAAAGAAGATGGCTGTTCACAGAGTGCTGGATCAAAGCATATTAATGGAAAGGTGAGTGGAAGGAAAAAGGGTGGTAGAAAAAGGTGCACAAGCAACAGGGAGAACCGCAGCCTTTATAGGATTGTTAAGAAAAGATCTTTCCTAAATTTGGGGGGGTAAAAGAACTGGACTGTTGCTCAGTGGTCAAAGGTGTTGTTCTCAGATGAAAGTAAATTTTGCATTTCATTTGGAAATCAAGGTCCCAGAGTCTGGAGGAAGAGTGGAGAGACACTCAATCCAAGCTGCTTGAGGTCTAGTGTGAAGTTTCCACAATCAGTGATGGTTTGGGGAGCCATGTCATCTGCTGGTGTAGGTCCATTGTGTTTTATCAAGACTAAAGTCAGTGTAGCCGTCTACCAGGTATATATTAGAGCACTTCATGCTTCCCCCTGCGACAAGCTTTTTGGAGATGGAATTTTTATTTTCCAACAGGACTTGGCACCTGTCCACACTGACAAAAGTACCAATCCCTGGTTTAATAAACACAGTATCACTGTGCTTCATTGGCCAGCAAACTCGCCTGACCTTAACCCCATAGAGAATCTATGGAGTATTGTCAAGAGGAAGATGAGAAACACCAGATCCAACAATGCAGATGAGCTGAAGGCTGTTATCAAAGCAACCTGGGCTCCCATAACACCTCTGCAGTGCCACAGGCTGATCGCCTCCATGCCATGCCGCACTGATGCAGTCATTCATGCAAAAGGAGCCCCAACCAAGTATTAAGTGCATTTACTGTACATATTTTTCATTTAGCCAACATTTCTGTGTTTAAAAAAAAATAACAGTTGGTCTAATATAATATTCTCATTTTCTGAGATAATGACTCTTGGGTTTCCTTGGCTATAAGCCATAATCATCAACGTTAACAGAAATAAACACTTGAAAAAGTTCACTCTGTTTGTAATGACTCTATATAATATATGTGTTTCACTTTTTGAATTGGATTACTGAAAAAAAGACAACTTTTTGATGATATTCTAATTTATTGAGATGCACTTGTATATGAAATACACCCTCCTTGGCCAATATGGGGCAATCAGGATTACTGTTGCCTCTTCCTTCCTGATCTTTTGAATAACTGTCGGTAGGAGGCATAACAGGGGAAAAGCATAACAGAGACCCCTCCCCCAGAACTGAGACAGGGCATCTATTCCTAATGAGCGATTCCTTGAATTTAGATAGAATAATTTCTTGCACTTTGATGAAGAGAATTTTTGCTTCTTGGGGATTGGAGATTTATATCTATCTCCAATTCCTTCTCTTTTATTCTGTTCCTAATCTGTTGTCTTTGTTCCTTATATAACCCGTTTATTCAGTGTACTATATACACCCCTCCCGTCCTTCATACACCCCAGGAGTAACATACAACCCTCGCAGATACTTATATATAAAAATACTTTACTAATAACATAGAGATGACAAAGCAATGGACATTACATAAAGATACAAACTCTACAAATAACACAATACATAGAGGACACCATCACACACAGCTGCCTCTGTTCCTGTCCTCCCCGGATGCTAAGCAATGTGGCTAATAATGTGTATGTATATAAAGTATATCCAGAGTCCTACAACATACCGTCTACTGGATCTACACTTCTACCCTACTCACATCCAGTACCTGACCATTAGTACATGTACATATATAGACTCATGCATAAACAGCATATATAATCTACTGGTAATACAATCACAGACTACAAATATCTATATGTACACATATAAAGTCTACTGGGATATTATACTTATATACGTACACACATATACCTTAAGCTTGCTCCAGAAGTGCTGTAGTTCCAGGTGGTGGCAGGAAGGAAGAGAGAGCCCATCCAAAGTTTTACAAAGGATATATCTTCCTGTGTCCCAGCCTCCCCCACCATCAACTCCACCCCACGACCACCCAAATCTCTTCCCAATCTGTTGGCCAAGAGAAGCTTGTCCAACTGCTTTTACAATGTGCCCTTTCTGCCTTTGATATGCTGACAAGGGCCAATGACCAAATGGCTTCTGGCCACTCAATGGGAGAATCTCACTGAATAATATCAGTATATGCTATATCATATTTGGGTGGTCTAGGACTGAACCTCTGGCTAGGAACCCTACTTTCCTGTAACATATCCCCCTGTTGCCGGTATACCGACACACTATGTTGGAAATCTGGTCTATGTGTGAAGGTGTTTACAATGAGAAAAAAAAACATAGTGATAAAAAGTAACAAACACAATACATGATAAGCTCATTTATGTTGCATCTTTGGCTAATTGCTGATTCATCTTCTTGTGCATGGATGGTTCTGGTGTTCATCTGGGATTTCACAAGGAGGCATCATCTGGTGCCTTCAGGATGGGTCTTCACAGATGTCGGGTCACCTTCTAAGATCAAGGGCATTCATTGTGTCTCTGTGCATATCTCCACCTGAAATCATATTCAAACACAACAGTCTGCTCCTCAGGGGAGCATACCTCAATTGCTGCAGTTCTGAAAATCCATCTGAGATATCATGGTCTCCCCCTGTTGACAGTATCTGAAGATTACAGTTGGCACTCTTAGTAGGTACATTACAAACCGAGGCTATCACAACCCAGTAGGAGTTCCCACTTGTACCGGCTGCGCTCAAGTTCCATGTCTGACTGGACAGTCGCAATTCCTGCAAAGCGCCTCTGCAGATCTCAGTGGGGTCAACCCACTCCCTCGCAGAATCCCCAAAAGAGAGAGCTATGCCCCACGACCTATTGGCTGTGCCGTGGACTTTGTGGGCTAACACCCAAATTATACACTATGCCTCTATGATAGTTAGTTACTACCTTCACTAGTCAGTTTTGGCCTGACTAAACGCCTCCTTACTAGTGCCAGTGATAGACAGGGAGATAGACTGCCATTTCTCCACACTACGTAGGGACCCAATTCAGAAGCTGACAGTACAGGGTTTACCTAAGTGAGACACACTGGAGATATGCAATGACATGCCTTTATGATGCCAAATTTAAAGAGACCCTGTCACCACGGAGTAAGTTACATCACAGTAGGGAAGAGGTACAAATAATTAAACACACAAAAAGATACCTTTGGAAGCATAACAACAGTAAATTCAGCCATTATGTTATGAGAGAAAACAGCTCCTGGGAGCGACCATCTTGTGACTGGCAGATCAGCGTGCTGTGTGCATATAAGCCCCGCCCCCACACTCCAGGCCTGTGAGCTCTGTGTCACAGCAGTTAGAGCCTCCTATCAGTGTCACTGATCACAGCTGCCCCTGTATATAACCGCATAATAACTCTGCTGTCTGTCACATGATTTAGGAGGAGACAGGCTGTTTGTGTGATCCTAACCATGTGACTGATCACATAGTCATGACATCATTGAAGGTCCTTGCAAGCTATGGTGAATGGAGTGTTTCTTCTCTGCCTGGTCCTGTCAATCAACACAGCCTCTAGGAGCAGGAGTAACGCCCCTTGCACCTAGAGGCCTAATTAGCATAAAATAAAAGTTCGTTTTATATAAATATGGGGGCACCAGTAAATAAAACACATATATATTTGGAATCAGGTGACATTAGCACATCTCTAATGTCAGCCTGATTCATACCGAAAAAACTGGTGACAGAAACCCTTTAACTATAGCTATAGTCCAAATGAATGCAATCTTGTGAACTGCTCTGCTGCTGTCATTCAATAGTTAAAATCAATTAGTCACACTACAAAAACTTACAGTGTAGCTCAGACCTAAGGTGAGGGAGACACTGGTCACGCGATCCCGTAGTCCTGGGCTACACTTTTTCTATGACAGAAAAAAAGGGTCAAAAACCATGGGTGGCATGGTTTGTTTATTCTAGCAATTTTTTTTAACACAACAGCAAGTTAAATGCGATAAACTTACAGTGTGTTAGGGCTCATTCAGACATCCGTAGTGTTTTGCGGATCAGAAAAACACAGATGCCGGCCCGTGTGCATTCCACAATTTGTGGACTACCATAGAAAATGCCTATTCTTGACCGCAATTGCAGACAAGAATATGACATGTTCTATCATTTTTTGCAGGGCTGTGGAACGGAACCAAGAATGCAGACAGTACACGGTGTGCTGTCCACATCTTTTATGGCCCCATTCAAATAAATGGCTCCGTACCTGTTCTGCAAAATTGCAGAACAGGTGTAGACCTATATATATGGCCGTGTGAATGGGCCCTCAGAATGATTTATAAGGCTACACATCCCTGTGAGACCTGGAGTCTGCTGAATAACACCAAGTTCCTTACACTGAACTCACATTTAGTCTTAGGCCTCGTCCACATTTCCGTTTTTCACTGACGTGTGCTGTCTGCATTCTTCACGGACAGCACACGTACCCATTGATTTAAACGTGTCTGTTCACATTTCAGCATTTTGCTACTGACGGTGGGTCAGTAAAAAAATCACGGAGACCAAGCACGCCCATTGAAGTCTATGGGTCCGTGAAAATCACTGACACACATCCGTGTTGTGTCCATGATGCGTCCGTTTTTCACTGATGACTAATAGGAGATTCTTTGGAAATCAATTTTCAGCTGAGCAACGTCAGTGAAATACGGATGCCACACGGATGGTAAAAACGGACACACGGACCAACCACGGATCCTTCACGGACAGCTTCACGGATGAAACACGTACGCTTTTTTTCACGGATGTGTCACTGACACGAAAATGTGGACGAGGCCTTATACAAACAATCATGAGATCATCTGTTAGGGCTTATGCACACTAACGTGTAAGGGCCGTGCCCATAATGCAGACCGCAAACAGGACTGGTGCGGAGCAGAGGCATGGAGCAGAAGCCCACAGAAGCACTACAGAGCGCTGTCTGGTCCCTGCCTCCGCACCTCAAAAAAATGTTTCATTCTTATCCGTATCACAGATAAGGATAGGACCTGTCTATTATTTTTAAAAAATTATATATATATATATATATATATATATATATATATATATATATATATCTTTTCACACACATACACACACCATTTTATATACATATAAAATCAACCCACTTTCTCCAAAATTAAAATAAACACAACGTCTATTTTATTAAAATATAAAAAATATTTATCCCATACAGCAAACAGTGAAACGGTAAAAAGTCAAAATGGCGTTTCTATGTATTTTTGGTTGTTTCACCTTCCACAAAAATTGAATAAAAAGTGATCAAAAAGTCAGACACACCACAAATTGTACCAAAGGAAAGTACAGATCTCCCAACAAAAATGACCACTCACACAGCTACGTACACTTACAAATAAAAGTTATGGGAGTTAGAATATGGTGATGCAAAGAAAAATTTTTTTTAGTATTAAAATGTAGGAAAAAAGTTATGGCTTTGGGAAGGCTGGGAGTAAAAGAAAAAAAAAAGGCAAAAACCAGAAAATCACCCGGTCATGAAGCAGTTAAATAAAAAGGAAAAAAAATTTGGTTAAAAATATACACATTTTTTCCTAAAAGGATGTTCAATAAAAAAAAAAAATTGCAAAAATAAAATCTCCTCTACATATTTGGTATCACTGTGTCCATGACTACCCACACTACACAATCATGTAATTTATCCCCTTC
>ONZH01015467.1:22500-71949 GCA_900303285.1 Rhinella marina | reverse complement strand
ATACTGCTGTCAGGGAGAGTTTGTAATGGGGACGATGCTGCTGTTAGTGGGGAGATGTGGGAATAGGGACAATGATGCTGTCAGTGAGGCAGAAATGGAAAGAGGAGAATTGTCAATCGTTAAGAATGGGAAGGGGGATAATGCTGCTGTCAGTGGGAAAGGTGGGAAGAGGGCATGCTGCTGTCAGTGAGGGAGAGGTGGAAAATGGGACAGTGCTGCTGCCAGTGAGGGAGAAGTGGCTAGGGGGATATGCTCCTGTCAGTGAGCAAGAGGTAGGAGGGGGGAAATGCTGTTAGTGGGGGAGAGATGGACGGAGACAATGCTGCTGTCTGTGGAAGAGATGTGGGAAGGGGGACAATGCTGCTGTCAGGGAGAGGTGCCTGACAGCTGTTTTGACACTGAAAACTGCTGACAGAGCTAGTCAGGGGTCAGGCGAGGCGAGTAGCCATTCCTTTTAGGTAGGTTTGTATTGGCAGGACCGAGAGAGTGAAGTTTTATTTCTTTGTACACTGCACCCACAAGCTCCTCAGGGGTGGGGCTAAAAATGTTCCATTCAGATGTTGGGAGGTATGATCAGTAGTGCATCTGTCTGGCCACACCATTATGAGGAAGGTATGTAAAGTACGCACTGAGGACGCCATATCTGATCTGTTTAATGTATCCTTGTGAGGTCACTTGACATCCTGTGTGCACAATGGTGAACAAATGGTTAAAAAAACTATGAGGTAAAAAAAAACAAAACAACTTATCCACTCCCCATCCACCCTTCCCCCATGTGGTTTGGGACAACTGGTGGATTCAGTGCCTGGAGGTGATTTTCTAATTAGTGCTGTCCTTTGTTGGTTTTGTTAAGATAATTATGACTTCAATGCTAAAGTGATAGCAGAAAACCGCCCCCCCCCCCCCTCCTGGGCCCCCGGGGGCCCCCCTACTGATAACATTTACCTTGTGCCATTTGCATTCTCATACGGAAGAGAAAAGGTGACAAAGATTATGGGCTCAATGAGTGTGTTTAGTTTGCAAGCTCTTGGTCTGTAAAGATGTTAAAGATTGGATCCAGCAGGGGGGTGTCACCCAGATTTCCTAGGGAGAGGTCATATATCAGGGCTCTGGAAAGCTGGGTGATATCATGAGGTTTTATAGCATTAAAGATATAGTGAGTGCAGCTCTGGAGTATAATACAGGTGTAACTCAGGATCAGTACAGGATAAGTAATGTATGTACACAGTGACTGCACCAGCAGAATAGTGAGTGCAGCTCTGGAGTATAATACAGGATGTAACTCAGGATCAGTACAGGATAAGTAATGTATGTACACAGTGACTGCACCAGCAGAATAGTGAGTGCAGCTCTGGAGTATAATACAGGATGTAACTCAGGATCAGTACAGGATAAGTAATGTATGTACACAGTGACTGCACCACCAGCAGAATAGTGAGTGCAGCTCTGGAGTATAATACAGGATGTAACTCAGGATCAGTACAGGATAAGTAATGTATGTACACAGTGACTGCACCAGCAGAATAGTGAGTGCAGCTCTGGAGTATAATACAGGATGTAACTCAGGATCAGTACAGGATAAGTAATGTATGTACACAGTGACTGCACCAGCAGAATAGTGAGTGCAGCTCTGGAGTATAATACAGGAACTCAGGATCAGTCAGGATAAGTAATGTACACAGTGACTGCACCAGCAGAATAGTGAGTGCAGCTCTGGAGTATAATACAGGATGTAACTCAGGATCAGTACAGGATAAGTAATGTATGTACACAGTGACTGCACCAGCAGAATAGTGAGTGCAGCTCTGGAGTATAATACAGGATGTAACTCAGGATCAGTACAGGATAAGTAATGTATGTACACAGTGACTGCACCAGCAGAATAGTGAGTGTGCAGCTCTGGAGTATAATACAGGATGTAACTCAGGATCAGTACAGGATAAGTAATGTATGTACACAGTGACTGCACCAGCAGAATAGTGAGTGCAGCTCTGGAGTATAATACAGGATGTAACTCAGGATCAGTACAGGATAAGTAATGTATGTACACAGTGACTGCACCAGCAGAATAGTGAGTGCAGCTCTGGAGTATAATACAGGATGTAACTCAGGATCAGTACAGGATAAGTAATGTATGTACACAGTGACTGCACCAGCAGAATAGTGAGTGCAGCTCTGGAGTATAATACAGGATGTAACTCAGGATCAGTACAGGATAAGTAATGTATGTACACAGTGACTGCACCAGCAGAATAGTGAGTTGCAGCTCTGGAGTATAATACAGGATGTAACTCAGGATCAGTACAGGATAAGTAATGTATGTACACAGTGACTGCACCAAATAGTAGTGTTTGAAAGGTTGCGCACTTTTTTTTAAAAAAACTGTTATTAATCAAAATTTGCAAAAATCTACAGTTTCTACATCATATATCATCAGCAAAATCCCTTTGTTTTTATTAAAAATTCCCCAGGAGCCCTCATAGATCGCTGCCACAGATGACACATTGTATTAATAATTTTATCATTCCATGTACTGCAGCATTCATCCTGATCTCCCCCACTCATGAATATAATTTCAGAACTGCAGTGAAGACTGACACGTAGGCTGAGAAATACGAGAGCACAAGCAGAGAAGACACTTAGAGGACTGATACAGAGCCGGGTGACTACTCGGATGGGCTCTTGGAATGCTCTGGCACTCGCCCCCTGGTGTAGCAGAGCTCAGCGTGCTCAGGCCGGCTCTCATACAATGCTGCCGTGACCAACGAGTAAAATGTAATGTTTTTGTCCCGAGCAGCTGCACAGATCCCTCATGAATAGTGGGCGGATTACAAGGTCTTTCAACTACCCCACAAAACACTGCTGGGGGGGAAGGGTCCGGCCTCCATCTTCTACCCCCCCCCCATGACCACCACAGGCTGCAGAACATCACCACCATTACTTCTCCTCCACCTCAGACCCTTCATGTGGCTTCTTCTGCAATTTGCAGAAACCATAATTCTCAAGTCTTGGGAGTAAAGTGGCCACTTGCAGGATCTCTGCTCTCCTCCTCTGATTCAGGAGGAGAAGAAGAAGTTGTGTGTTTTGGTACAAGCCTCCTCTCCTGCGCCTTCCCTCCCTCCCCCTCTACCCCCCTTCCCTCAGAGGGGAGGCTCCTATCCTGCTAAAGAAGGGGGATTGTTTTAGGAGCCAGTCATCCAAAAAGAGGCGAGATCCCATACACAGAGCAAAGCCCAGAACATGCTCACTGCTAACTTCCGAGAAACTTCCTTCTAACCCGAGCAGCTTCAGAACCAAACTCCGGGAGGGCCCTTTAAATCTGCAAAAATTCCTGCAACCTAAATGTATCCCGAGGAGAGACGGATTGTTACATTGTAAGGAGTCCGGCTGCAGCTTCCTCCGGTAAGTGCACGCTCCTCCGCTCTTCTGCAAGTTTCCTTAGGGAAGACAAAACCCATCAAGGCCTTCCAGCCAGTCCCTAGGACACCGGACTCCTTAATGTTGGGCCCGGTTCTTGGAGGTCTGAGGAGACTTTAGTCCCTGAGGTTTTCCAGGCCGGGCCTAGTTGGCTGTGGCTGATCCCGGTGTCCGGAGCTTCTTCCTAATCCTGGATCTGGAAGGTTTTACTTCAGGCAGAAAAATGTGAACAATGTAAGCGAAGAATAAGAAGACATTGTATCCAAATGTTCTTTCTGTTGTTACATGATTTTATGGGGTACAGCAGGGGGCTCAGGGTATGAGCGGACCTTGATTTGGGAGATGTGTGTAGGGACCTCCTGTCATAGATTATACAAAGTACAAAACATTTTAATTATATTCATTTATTTTTTTTATTTTAGTTTTATTTGTTTATATTTTATTTTAGTTTTTATTTATTTATTTTTATTTTGTTTTATTTATTTATATTTTATTTTTGTTTTATTTATTTATATTTTAGTTTAGTTTTATTTATATTTTATTTATATTGTATTTATTTATTTTAACTTTATTAAGAATGTCAAAAGCAATAATATCTGTCAAAGCTGCAGCCGTCTACTGCATGACATACCTTATACCGAAGGGGGGTTTATAGGACAACATCAATTTGTAAAACGCAACAAAAAATATAGAAATATTAACTAAAAAAAATTGTAATAAATGGGAAAATTATTTAAATATAATATGAAATATTTTATAGATTTTTGTAGTAATTAAGTCTTTACCATTTTATTTCATTTAATAAAAAATTTTAGATTTTTTTTTGACAGTTGAAAATGTCAAATTTTGGGACAAGAAAAGTTAAGAAAGTGTTATTGTCCGTAAAAATCTAAAACAGTTCTCAGTAAACATGACCTAAACAGAAACATAAACTGGAGTAATAATTCATAATCATAGTGTAATAATTCTAATCTGTGGCGTGTAGTGTGTGCGGTATAGGGGATTGCGTTACGTTAATACTAAAAAATATTCAAAAAATTCAAAGTGAAAAAATTTCCTTGAATCGCTTGTTGACGTGTTTAATAAGAATATTACAGTATGTAAAAAAGACGCAATTTTTTTGGTCGAAATCTGAAATTTGCTAAATTGTTTTTGGCGTTTTCAGAACTTTTTGGGTCTGTTTCTGTGTCACCGCCACAATTAAGTGCCACACCCTGAGATGTCATGCAGGGCCCCGTTTTGGGGGACGTATGAGGGTTTTTGGATGTTTTTGTGACGTTTGCACCGGATCTTAGTCATTACAAATTCTTGATTCTTCTTGGGTTTAGTTTGGGGTTCTGCCCGGGTTCCAGTATTGGGGGTCCGGGGCCCTCAGTATTTAGGGGGGGGGGGAGGGTGACTATATCTGGGCCGCGCTGTGACTCATGTATGAAGTTTTCTTCTGGCGGCCATGTTTTGTGGTCTGAGAAAGTGGCGCAAAGTCTCTCTGCTCCATGTGACGTCTGTACATACAGGGTGTTATAAACGTGGTTCATGTCATTGAGTCTGCTGAACTACAAGTCCCAGCCAGAAGCTCCAGCAGCCGCAGGTTGTAGATCTGGAGTGTCCAGATAAGAAGGTGGCGTTATCTTCTACATAAGTGTCCTTAATGGGTTCAAGAGCGATGACAGCGGCCGGAGGAGCGGAGGTGCACTTCTCTGATGAAGCAGAGCTTAGTTTGTTGGTTGGATCAGAATTGAGTTTGTCTAAAGGAGCAGAGCCGAGTGTGTCCAAGACTATTCTGCCTTGGTTGGACGGAGTAGGGTAGTGATGGCTGACCTCCGGCACTCCAGCTGTGGTGAAACTACGACACCCAACATTCATTTCTATGGAGTTCTGAGAACAGCCAAGCAAGTGTGCATCTTGGGAGTTGTAGTTTTACCACAGCTGGAGTGCCGGAGGTTAGCCATCAGAGGAGAAGGGTCATGTTTGTCCAGTGGTGCAGAAATGAGTTTGCTGGTTGGTAAAGACTTGATTGTCAGATGGGGAAGAGCTTGATTTGTTCAATGGAGCAGAACTCAGTTTGTAAGATGGGGCAGAGCGCGGTTTGTCTGACGGGGCAGAGCGCGGTTTGTCTGACGGGGCAGAGCGCGGTTTGTCTGACGGGGCAGAGCGCGGTTTGTCTGACGGGGCAGAGCGCGGTTTGTCTGACGGGGCAGAGGCGGCGGTTTGGTCTGACGGGGCAAAGAGCGCGGTTTGTTCCCTGACGGGGCAGAAGCGCGGTTTTGCTGACGGGGCAGAGCGCGGTTTGTACTGACGGGGCCAGAGCGGCGGTTTGTCTGACGGGGCAGAGCGCCGGTTTGTCTTGACGGGGCAGAGCGGCGGTTTGTGTGACGGGGGCAGAGCGGCGGTTTGTGTGACGGGGCAGAGCTGCGGTTTGTGTGACGGTTGTGTGACGGGGCAGAGCGCGGTTTGTGTGACGGGGCAGAGCGCTGTGTGTTGAGCGGGGCAGAGGCGTTTGTGTGACGGGGCAGAGCGCGGTTTGTGTGACGGGGCAGAGCGCGGTTTTTGTTGTTGTGTGTGACGGGGCAGAGCGCGGTTTGTGTGTCTGAGGGGCAGAGCGCGGTTTGTGTGTCTGACGGACGGGGCAGAGCGCGGTTTGTGTGTCTGACGGGGCAGAGCGCGGTTTGTGTGTGTGACGGGGCAGAGCGCGGTTGTGTGTCTGACGGGCAGAGCGCGGTTTGTGTGTCTGACGGGGCAGAGCGCGGTTTGTGTGTCTGACGGGGCAGAGCGCGGTTTGTGTGTCTGTGACGGGGCAGAGCGCGGTTTTGTGTGTCTGACGGGGCAGAGTCTGGGGCAGAGCGCGGTTTGTGTGCTCTGACGGGGCAGAGCGCGGTTTGTGTGACGGGGCAGAGAGCGCGGTTGTGTGTCTGACGGGGCAGAGCGCGGTTTGTGTGTCTGACGGGGCAGAGCGCGGTTTGTGTGTCTGACGGGCAGAGCGCGGTTTTGTGTGAGCGGGGCAGAGCTCGGTTTGTGTGTCTGACGGGGCAGAGCGCGGTTGGTGTGTGACGGGGCAGAGCTCGGTTTGTGTGACGGGGCAGAGCGTTTTGTGTGACGGGGCAGAGCGCGGTTGTGTGTGACGGTTTGTGTGTCTGACGGGCAGAGCGCAGAGCGCGGTTTGTGTGTCTGACGGGGCAGAGCTGCGGGGCAGAGCGGGGTTGTGTGTCTGACGGGGCAGAGCGCGGTTTGTGTGTCTGACGGGGCAGAGCGCGGTTTGTGTGTCTGACGGGGGCAGAGCGCGGTTTGTGTGTCTGACGGGTCTGTTGTCTGACGGGGCAGAGCGCGGTTGGTTTGTTGTCTGACGCGGGCAGAGCGCGGTTTGTGTGACGGGGCAGAGCGCGGTTTGTGTCGACGGGGCAGAGCCCGGGCAGAGCTCGGTTTGTGGTGTCTGGGACCCGGGGCAGAGCGCGGTTTGTGTGTCTGACGGGGCAGAGCGGGCGGGTTTGTTCTGACGGGGCAGAGCTAGATTATTTGGATTGTGCAGGACTAGTTTTGGTACTGGTGAGTGGAGAAAAGTTTGTCAGGTGAAGAGATATTTTACAGATGTAGCAGAGCTAGGCTTATCAGACTAGAGTTCAGTTTGTCAGATGGCGCAGATGAGTTTTCCCCATTTCATAGTGATATTACAGATCCCTGAAGGCACAAATGCGACTGTATCCATACTTAGAGAGCTCTCACAATATATCTCCTTAAAAGGTTAAAGGTGACTCCAGCTCTGCTACATCTGCGCTTGCTATATAGGCACTGAATGTATCACACAACCCCAGAGGCTGCTCTACATATGGATATCCTCCATTAGAAATGCAGCGGTGACAATATATCATTGACAGGATGGGTCCCATCTGATGAAACCGTCCTCTAATCAGAGCTGCAACGGATGGAATTGTAAGAGGGGAGGGGCTACGAGAGTGACAACCGCTCTGTTAATAGTGGTTGTCGCAGCCCGTCCCCAAATCAGGTCAGAAATTGAACCATGTAAAATCAATCTGGGGTCATTTACTTTATTTTATATATATCCATCAGTTTAGGGTGGAGTTGCCCTTTAAGCCCCTTGTGGCCCCCTATACCCTCCCCTCTAGTGCTCCTGTCAGCCATGGAGGTGCTGGTCATAGGACCACTGGTGGAGCAGACCTTGGTGCGGGGACTGTTCTGTGTCATAGGTTTATGGGGGATTCCGAGGTGTGAGATCAGACTACAAAGCAGACAAGGTGTACGTGTGTGACCGCAGGATATGGGGCGGGGGGTTCAGGGCGAGGGTCTGCAGATTGTCCCTGACGTAAAGGCCCCAGTCCCAGAGTACGTTACAACCTGAGTGTAAGGCACCCGGTGCCTCGTGCCTCGGCAGTGCCGTCGGTGATTTCATCGTCACTGGGTGAAGCTATAGGCAGGGCCCATTAAATAAACTATAAGGGGAGACAACGCGGGCAGTGCCTGGCACCTTTAAGAGGGTAAATTTCTACCCACTACTCACCCATCAGAGGTAGGTGACTGTCCCTTTAATTTTCACTATTTATTAACCACTTGGCATCCAGAGCCATGTAGAGCTGAAAGCCTAATGAAAGTGATTGGTTGTTGGGTACAATAAAATCGCAGATCACTATTCTGTGGTACAGATTACTATAGTGTGGTAGAGATCACTATTCCGTGGTACAGATTACTATAGTGTGGTGATCATACAGATCACTATTCCGTGGTACAGATTACTATAGTGTGGTAGAGATCACTATTCCGTGGTACAGATTACTATAGTGTGGTGATCATACAGATCACTATTCCGTGGTACAGATTACTATAGTGTGGTGATCATACAGATCACTATTGTGTGGTACAGATTACTATAGTGTTATTATGGATCACTATTTTGTGGTAGAGATCACTGATCGTGTGGTACAGATCACTATTGTGTTATTACGGATCGCTATTATGTGGCACTGATTACTAGTGTGTGGTATAGATCGCTATTGTGTTATTACGGATCACTGTTGTTTTATTACAGATCACCATTATGTGGTATGGATCACTATAGTGTGGTACAGATTACTATTGTGTTATTACGAATCACTATTATGTGGCACTGATCACTATTGTGTTATTACGGATCACTATTATGTGGCACTGATCACTATTGTGTAGGACAGATCACTATTATGTGGCACTGATCACTATTGTGTAGGACAGATCACTATTACGTGGCACTGATCACTATGGTGTTATTACGGATCACTATTACGTGGCACTGATCACTATGGTGTAGGACAGATCACTATTACGTGGCACTGATCACTATTGTGTAGGACAGATCACTATTATGTAGCACTGATCACTATTCTGTAGGACAGATCACTATTATGTGGCACTGATCACTATTGTGTTATTACGGATCACTATTATGTGGCACTGATCACTATGCTGTATTACAGATCACTATTATGTGGCACTGATCACTATTGTGTTATTACAGATCACTATTACGTGGCACTGATCACTATTCTGTAGGACAGATCACTATTATGTGGCACTGATCACTATTCTGTAGGACAGATCACTATTATGTAGCACTGATCACTATTCTGTAGGACAGATCACTGTTTTGTGACGTAAGAAATTACTTTGTGGAAAAGATTTTCATGTTGTGTTCACAAAATGTATTCTGTATCATGTGCTGGAGCAGAGATAAGCAACCATCGGCACTCCAGCTGCTGGGGAACTACAACTCCCAACATGCACACCTTCTTGGCTGTTCTTATAAGTCCCATAAAAGTGAAAAGAGGATCCTGGGAGTTGTAGTTTCAGAACCGCTAGCGTGCCGGAGGTTGTCGATCCCTGTGCTGGAGTGAATGTGCGTTCCGTTGGTACGATCTTGATGTCATATACTGTGGCGGGGTTTAATACAGAGGGCTCTGGACACAAGAGCTTACAATCTAACCTTCTACAGAAGGGAATCCTGTGACCTGTCCTTATGGCGCGGAGGTTCAGGTGGGTCCCAGTTCTGGTGATGGAGAACTTTCCAGTCTCCGATCAGAAATTACGCCATGATTTCAGCCAGAAGTCAAATGAGGACAGACGTGCGATTAACTCTTCATGTGCCAGCAGCCAGCCAGGGCACACACACAGCGCACACACAGCGCACACGCCCCGTCCTCCTCCCTGCGGACTGAAATCTGACCCTTTCCCCTTCGTACGTGAAAAGTGTGTTACTTTAATTTGGGGATCATTCACTAGAGAGAGCCCAGTTATAGTGGAAGATGCAGCAGGGATGTCACAGAGCCGCACACATTACCGCCATGTAGTGACACCGTAATACTACCGTGAACCTTCGGCACGTAGCGTCCAGCAGCTGCCCCCGCTCTGCAGCTGATTTGTGGATTGTTCAACAGGGGGCAGCAGTGAGCACAGGGTTCATATTACAGCCTGCCACCAGCTCTAATGCCATTGGCACTATATGCAAATGAGGGGGTGGAGCCAGTTCCAGCTCTATTTGCCCCTGAGGTCCAATATTTTTTGCCCAATGCTTGAATTCCGCCTGGAAATGTCTCCAAAACGGCATAGGAGTCCCAATTTTTATGCAAATTTGCACAAGCTCCACCCTTCGCAAATCTACATAAATTTTACCCTTTGCCAATCTGTATAAACTCCACCCCTCAAAAAAAAAATGTGCAAGCTCCGCCCTTTGCCAATCTGCGTAAACTCGACCCTTCGAAAATTTTCCTTAAGATCCACTCTTTGCCAATCTGCGGAAACTCCACCCTTCGAAAAAATTTCAGTAAGCTCCACCCTTTGCCAATCTGCGCAAACTCCGACCTTCTAAAAATTTCCGTAAGATCCACCTTTTGCAGTGTCATGGACTCCACTGAAAAAATTTGTCCCCATCAAAAAACATTAAAAAAATTAGCTTTAAAGCCTCCCTAGAAAGTATTCACGCTTCCAAATCTGACCAAGCTCCACCCTTTTGCAAATTTACTTAAGTTTGACCCTTTGAAAATCTGCACACGCTCCACCCTTTGCCAATTTGCGTAAAATCAACACTCCGAAAAATTTCCGTAAGCTCCATTCTTTGCAGTCTCACGGACTCCACTGGAAAAACTTGTCCCCATCAAAAAATTTTAAAATTTTTTTGCTATAACGAAGCCTTCGTAGAAAGTATTCACGCCCTCCACCCCCTCCCGTTGACGATTTTTTAAATTTTTGCGCTACAGTATAGAGACAAGTTACAGCAGAGGGGTGTGAATACTTTTCGCGGGCAGACGCTGGCGACATTTTTGTGCCATTTGAAGACTAATGAATCACGTTGCCAAATGATTCCGGTGATGAGTGGGTGAGGGGGCGGTTTTATTGCGCCCGTTGTGTTCACATCAGGCGGCATTATAGGGTTTCCTGTAAGTTTCACTGCGCTCCACTTTAATAATGGGACGGAGTCGTTTACTGCGGCCTCCAGCTGTGGTTAATTAGAAGCCGGTGCGGCCGAGGGATAAAGGAGGCGATTGTCTGCGGCGGCGGGTTATAATGTGTCGCCCAGAAGTGGCTCATATAATATCGCCATTACACGTCCACCATAGGACGCCCTATAAACGTAAGGGTCCAGAATAGAAGGGCCCGCATTCCTGCGCTCACCCCCTCCCCCGCCTCCTCCCACCTGGTGACAGCTTTGGGGTTTTACAGGCTGATTTGCCTCAAGGGCTGAGATGCCACAAACCTTAAGAAAACACGACCTCGGGTCGTTAATACCATCCCCCGGTCACCTGAAACCTCAAACCCCAAACCCCAGCGCCTCAAACCACTCAGGAGGAAAGTCAGCGCCTCCAGGCATCCAGCGCCTGCCCTATACAGCACAGGGTTCCATCGAATTCCTGTAGTCCAGCATCCGATGATCCGCTGCTGCGGAGCAGAACTCCTGATAATGCGCTGCTGCGGAGCAGAGCTCCTGATAATGCGCTGCTGCGGAGCAGAGCTCCTGATAATGCGCTGCTGCGGAGCAGAGCTCCTGATAATGCGCTGCTGCGGAGCAGAGCTCCTGATAATGCGCTGCTGCGGAGCAGAGCTCCTGATAATCCGGTGTGGTGCAGTCTCCTCGGGCATATGACGGACCCTTGTGACTATAGTGCGGTCTGTTGGGTTTCCATGATGGTTTCTGACATTCTGCTGTGTGCTGCCATATTGTGTTCCGCATTTCTGCCAGAATCTGCAATGGAGACTCCAAAGAGAACCTCGTAGATGTGAATGTAGCCTTATATAAACTCTGCATGGCGGTATCCAGGCACTGTATTATAGCGGTATTATTTGGGCACTATATGTGAACATTGTTTGGGCACAGTATGGGAACATTGTTTGGGCACAGTATGGGAACATTGTTTGGGCACAGTATGAGAACGTTGTTTGGGCACTGTATGGGAACATTGTTTGGGCACTGTATGGGAACATTGTTTGGGCACTGTGTGGGAACATTGTTTGGGCACTGTGTGGGAACATTGTTTGGGCACTGTATGGGAACGTTGTTTGGGCACAGTATGAGAACGTTGTTTGGGCACTGTATGGGAACATTGGGCACTGTATGGGAACATTGGGCACTGTATGGGAACATTGGGCACAGTATGGGATCATTGTTTGGGCACTGTATGGGAACGTTGTTTGGGCACAGTATGAGAACGTTGTTTGGGCACTGTATGGGAACATGTGGGCACTGTACTGGGAACATTGGGGGCACTGTATGGGGAACATTGGGCACTGGGTATGTATGGGAACATTGGGCACTGTATGGGAACATTGTTTGGGCACTGTATGGGAACATTGTTTGGGCACTGTATGGGAAATTGTGTTGGGCACTTATGGGAACATTGGGGGCACTGTAATGGGAACATTGTTTGGGCACTGTATGGGAAACATTGGGCACTGTATGGGACAGGCACTGTATGGGAACATTGTTTGGGCACTGTATGGGAACATTGTTTTGGGCAACTGTATGGGAACAATTGGGCACTGTAATGGGAACATTGTTTGGGCACTGTATGGGAAACATTGTTTGGGCACTGTATGGGAACATTGGGCACTGTATGGGAACATTGTGTTGGGCACTGTATGGGAACATTTGGGCACTGTATGGGAATGTTTGGGGCACTGTATGGGAAAATTGTTTTGGGCACAGTATGGGAACATTGGTTTGGGACATTGTGGGCACTGTATGGGAAATTGGGCACTGTAGTGAAAACATTGTTTGGGCACAGTAATGGGTGATTGTGGGAACATTGTTTTGGGCCTGTATGGGCACACGTATACGTTGTTTGGGCACAGTATGGGAACATTGTTGGGCAAGTATTGGGACATTGGGCACTGTATGGGAACATTGTTTTGGGCACTGTATGGGAACACTGTTTTGGGCACTGTATGGGAACATTGTTTGGGCACAGGGAACATTGTTTGGGCACTGTATGGGAACATTGTTTGGGCACAGTATGGAACATGTTTGGGCACTGTAGGGAACATTGTTTGGCACTGTATGGGAACATTGGGCACTGTGGGAACATTGTTAGGGCACTGTATGGGACATTGTGTTTGGGCATGTATGGGAAATTGTTTGGGCACTGTATGGGAACATTGTTTGGGCACTGTATGGGAACATTGTTGGGGCACTGTATGGGAACATTGGGCACTGTATGGGAACATTGCACTTATGAGACTGTTTGGGCACATGGGCAGCTGTTGGGAAACATTTGGGCACTGTTGGGAATGGGTTGGGCCTTGTATGGGAAGATTGTTTGGGCATGTGGAACATTGTTTGGGGAACATTGGGCACTGTGGGCCATTGTGTTGACATTGGGCACTGTATGGGAACATGTTGTGGGCACTGTATGGGGGAACATTGTTTGGGACAGTATGGAACACATGTATGGGAACATTGGGCATTATGGGAACATTTGGGCAGTATGGGAATTGTTTGGGCACTGTATGGGCACTGGGTATGGAATTGTTTGGGCACTGTATGGGAACATTGTTTGGGCACTGTATGGGAACTTGTTTTTGGGACATTGTTTGGGCACACTAGTATGGGAATTGTATGGGAACATTGTTTGGGCACTGTATGGGGCACTGTATGGGAACATTGTTTGGGCACTGTATGGGAACATTGTTTGGGCACTGTGGGCATGGGAACATTGGGCAGGGAACTGTTGGGAAACATTGTTTGGGCACTGTTGGGACATGTTTGGGCACTGTATGGGAAATTGTTTGGGCACTGTATGGGAACATTGGGTACTGTATGGGAACATTGGGCACTGTTGGGAAAATTGTTTGGGCACAGTATGGGTGTGTTGGAATTTGTTTGGGGCACTGTATGGGAACATTGTTTGGGCAACTGTATGGGAAATTGTTTTGGGCACTGTATGGGAACATTGTTTGGGCACGTATGGAAACAGTTTTTGGGCACAGTATGGGAAACGGTTGTTGGCACTGTATGGAACATTGTGGGTATGTACAATGGGAACATTGGGCACTGGTATATATGGGAAATTTTTGGGGCACTGTATGGGAACATTGTTGGGAACTTGGGCACTGTATGGGAACTTGGTTGGGCACAGTAATGGGAACATTGTTTGGGAACATGTATGGGGTGGGAACATTGTTTTGGGCACTGTTGGGAACATTGTTGGGCACTGTTATGGAACATTGTAGGGAACATTGTTTGGGCACTGTATGGGAACATTGTTTGGGCACAGTATGGGAAATTGGGTTTACTGTATGGGAACATTGGCCACTGTATGGGAACATTGGGCACTGTATGGGAACATTGTTTGGGCACTGTATGGGAATTGGGCACTGTATGGGAACAGGGCACTGTATGGGAACATTGGGCACTGTATGGGAACATTGGGCACTGTATGGGAACATTGTTTGGGCACTGTATGGGAACATTGTTTGGGCACTGTATGGGAACATTGTTTGGGCACTGTAATGGGACTTGGGCACTGTATGGGAATGTTGGGTGGGCATGTTGGGTAAGTTGGGGCACTGTATGGGAACATTGGGCACTGTATGGGAACATTGTTTGGGCAAGTATGGGAACTTGTTTGGGAACATTGTTTGGGCTGTATGGGAACTGTTTGGGAACATTGTGGGAACATTGGGCACTGTATGGGAACAGTTGGGCACTGTATGGAACATTGTTTGGGCACTGTATGGGAAAAAAATTTGGGCACTGTATGGGAACATTGTTTGGGCACTGTATGGGAACATTGGGCACAGTTGGGAACATTGGCATGGTATGGGAACATTGGGCACTGTATGGGAACATGGGCACTGTGAATGGGAACATTGTTTGGGCAGTATGGGAACATTGGGCACTGTAATGGAACATTGGGCACTGTATGGGAACATTGGGCACTGTATGGGAACATTGGGCACTGGTGTGGGAATGGGGAACATTGGGCACTGTTGGGAACATTGTTTGGGCACTGTATGGGAACCTTGGCACTATATGGGAACATTGTTGGGCACTGTATGGGAAACATTGTTTGGGCACTGTATGGGAACATTGGGTAACATTGGGAACATTGGGGCATTGGGCAACTGTATGGGAACATTGGGCACTGTATGGGAACATTGTTTGGTTATGGGGCAATGTGGGGAACATTGTTTGGGCACAGTATGGGGAACATGTTTTGGGCACTGTATGGGAAACACTTGGGCACAGTATGGGAACATTGGGCACTGTATGGGAACTTGGGCACAGTATGGGACATGGGAACAATTGGGCACTGTATGGAACATTGTTTGGGCACAGTATGGGACATTGTTTGGCATTGTTTTTTTGGGCACTGTATGGGAACATTGGGCACTGTATGGGAACGTTGTTGTATGGCACGTATGGGAACATGTTTGGGCACGTATGGACATTGTATTTGGGCACTGTATGGGAACATTGTTTGGGCACTGTATGGAACATTGGGCACTGTATGGGAACATTGGGCACTGTATGGGAAACATGTTTGGGCACTGTAATGGGAAATTGGGCACAGTATGGAACATTGGGCACTGTATGGAACATTGGCAATGGTATGGGCACATTTGGGAACATGTATGGGAACTTGTGTTGGGCAGTAGGGAACATTGGGCACTGTATGGGAATGAACATTGTTTGGGCAACATTGTATTGGGCAATGGAACATGTTGGGCACTGTATATGGGAAATTGTTTGGAACACACTGTATGGGAACATTGGGCACTGTATGGGAACATTGGGCACTGTATGGGAACATTGTTTGGGCACTGTATGGAAATTGTGTTTGGGCACAGTATGGGAACATTGGTTTGGGCACTGTATGGGAACATTGTTTGGGCACAGTATGGAACATTGGCACAGTATGGGAACATGTTTGGGCAATGTATGGGAACAAAGCAAATATGGGGGGCATTTTTGGCACTGTATGGGACATTGTTTGGGCACTGTATGGGAACATTTGGGCGGGACATTGTATGGGCAGTATGGGACATTGGGCACTGTATGGGAACATTGTTTGGGCACTGTATGGGAAATTGTTTGGGGACTGTATGGAACAATTGTTTGGCACTGTATGGGAAATTGTTTGGGCACTGTAAGGGAACATTGGGCACTGTATGGGAACATTGGGCACTGTATGGGAACATTGGGCACTGTATGGGAACTTGGGCACTGTATTGGGAACTGTATGGGAACATTGGGCAGTATGGGACATTGTTTGGGACGTATGGGAAATTGGGCACGTTGTGGCACTGTATGGGACATTGGGACACTATATGGGAAAATTGGGCACTGATGGGGAACATTGTTTGGGCACAGTATGGAACATTGGGCGCTGTATGGGACATTGGGCACTATATGGGAACATTGTTGGGCAATGGGGCATTGGCACAGTATGGGAACATTGGGCACTAGTAATGGGAACATGGGCGCATATGGAACAGGTATGGGAACATTGGGCACTGCTATGGGAACATGGGAACAGTGTATGGGAACATTGTTTGGGCATGTTGGAAACATTGGGCAAGTTGGGAACATGGAACATTGGGCACAGTATGGGAACATTGTTTGGCAGCAGTATGGGAACATATTTGGGACAGTATGGGAACATTGGCACAGTATGGAACATTGGGCACTTATGGGAACATTGTTTGTGCATGGGAACATGTTGGGCATGTGGGAAACATTGGTGCACTGTATGGGAGGCTGTTTGGGCACTGTATGGGAACATGGGCACTGTAATGGGAACATTGGGCACTGATGGGAACATTGGCATATGGGGATGGCACTGTATGAACATTGTTTTGGGACTGTATGGGAACATTGTTTGCGGGACAGTATGGGAACATTTGTGGGGTGGGGCACTGTATGGGACATTGTTTTCATGGTGGGCAGTATGGGAACATTAATGGGACACATTGTGGGGACGTATGGGAACATTGGCGCGCTATAGTGGGAACGTTTTAGGCACTATACGGGAACATTGGGCGCTGTATGGGAACATTTTTGGGGCACTATATGGCAGCATGGTTTGGGCACTATATGGGAACATTGTTTAGGCACTGTATGGGAACATTTTTGGGGCACTGTATTGCAGCATTGTTTGAGCACTGTATGGAAACATATTTGGACACTTTATGGCAACATTGGACACTGCATAGTGGAATTATTTGAGCACTGTATGGGGACATTCTTGGTGCTGTATCGGAGCGTTATTTGGGCACTGTATGGGATTGTTATGTGGGCAATTTATGGGAGCATTATATGGGCTTTGTATAGAAGGATTGTGTGGGCACTGTATATTTGTATTACTTGGTTAATGCAAGTGTAAGGATTATTTGGACATTGTACATTATTGGACATTATTTGGGCACCGTATGGGAGCTTTATGGAGACACTGTATAGTGGTATTACTTCTGCAGTGAAGGGAAGCATTATTTGGGCACTGGATGGTGGTATTACACCTGTAAGGGGGTATTATTTATAAGCTTTGGATATTGTAAGGCACATAACACAAGCACTGACAGATGTATGGGGGTATTATTTATGAACCCTTATTGAAGCATTCTTGAACTGCTACATATGGTATGGCAGTATTATTCAGCTGCTATACGCTGCTATTGTTCAATCACTGTATGTTGTAAAGGGGTAATATTTGGATTCTGTAAGCTGCTGAATATAAGCGTTGATAGATCAGGAAGCCGAGTTATGTGGTCACTGTTTGGACATTAGTTTATTACACTGCGTGACGGCATTAACTGTTCACGGTTTGGAATTGTTATTTGGGAATAATATATTAGCATTATACAAGCACTGTACATGGGTTTTATATGAGCACTGTATGGTGGTATTACATGAGCACTGTATGGTGGCAGATGATCACTGTGGAGTGTTATTATATGAGTACTGTATCGTGATATATGAGCAGAGTATAGTGGTATTATGAACTTTGTATGGTATTATTGTATGAGCAATTTGTGGTGCTATTATTTGAACACTGTATACTGCTATTTGTGGTGGTTTATATAAGCACGGTATGGTGGTATTGTATGAACAATGTATGATATTACTTGGGCACTGTATACTACTGTTATTTGACTCTGTGACTCTTAAGAGGTTGTATATGAGCACTGTATGGTGGTTTTATTTGTACACTGAATAGTATAATATTTGGGCGCTGTATACTACTGTTATTTGCACTGTGTGGGGATGTATATAAGCACAGTATGGTGGTATATGAACAATGTATAGGAGCACTGTATGGTGATATATTTGGGCACTGTAAACTTCTGTTATTTCGCACTGTGGTGGTATTATATGAGCACTATATATACATGGTACACTGTGTGGTGGTATTATATAAGCACTGTATATAATGTCACACTGTGTGGTGGTATTATATGAGCACTGTATGTACATGGTACACTGTGTGGTGGTATATGAACACTGTATGTAATGTCACACTGTATGGTGGTGTTTATATGAGCACTATATATACATGGGTACACTGTGTGGTGGTATTATATGAGCACTATATATACATGGGTACACTGTGTGGGGGTTGGTTATTATATAAGCACTGTATATATATGTCACACTGTGTGGTGGTATTATATGAGCACTATATATCATGTGGGTAATGGCACTGTATATATGTCACACTGTGGTGGTATTATATGAAGCACTGTATATATATGTCACACTGTGGTGGTATTATATGAGCACTGTATATATATGTCACACTGTGGTGGTATTATATGAGCACTGTATATATATGTCACACTGTGGTGGTATTATATGAGCACTGTATATATATGTCACACTGTGGTGGTATATGAGCACTGTATATATATGTCACACTGGTGGTATTATATGAGCACTGTATATATATGTCACACTGGTGGTATTATATGAGCACTGTATATATATGTCACACTGGTGGTATTATATGAGCACTGTATATATATGTCACACTGTGGTGGTATTATATGAGCACTGTATATATATGTCACACTGTGGTGGTATATGAGCACTGTATATATATGTCACACTGGTGGTATTATATGAGCACTATATATACATGGTACACTGTGTGGTGGTATTAAATGGGCACTATATATAATGTCACACTGTGTATTCTTTGCTCGCTGTATACGAATAATAATTTTTTCATGGTGAGATTGCGATTGTTTATAATCTTGCGGCTGCACTGTGCACAAGAGCTTACAATCTATACACAGATATACCTTCTCTCTGGGCAGAATCCAGCCCTGAGCAGTGACCGGAGCAGTGACAGGCCACGGCCTGTGTAGGCGACGTGTTATATCAGTACAGTGTGTATTATAGGCCTCCGGCTAGAGAGTATTAATAGTTTGGCGCTGCTCGTCCTATCGATCTTCAGGAAGGAGAACGTCGATCAATTCTTCTTTCTTCCTGAATTAAGGCTCCGGCACGTAGTAAACAAGGAGCCGGAGGAACTTATAGGAACCGGGGAAGTGTCGCCGCCGGCCTCACACACAGTTTCCAAGGACAAACTCTAAGACTTTGCTTCGTCTTCAGTTACATCAGCTTATCTACTCCATTCACATCCAAAACTGCATCCACGTCTCTGCTGGTTTCCTTCATTCTGCCCAGTGCTGTTTGAGGACTGTTCAGAGTCTGTTGTGGCACTGTGCTGGCGCCCTCAGGGCACGGAGCTGGCACCGCGGGTGTAATCCTAGAACCCCCGGGAGGTTCGGTAACTGGAGATTCCCCGGGGTTCACCCGTCTCCTCCTCTTATTTCTCTTATGAGTCAGAAAATTCTCCTTCTTCCAGTTTGTGGAGCCGAGAGTCACCAACATAATACATAGCACCGCCATATTGTGCTCAGTAACCCCTTCACAGCCAGCGTGCCCGCTCCTGCCACTCACATGCTGCATCAGATTCAAGTCTTAGATACCCAGCTCACCAGACAGTATCACACAGGATAGGATTGGATACACAGCTCAGCAGACAGTATCACACAGGATAGGATTACATACACAGCTCAGCAGACAGTATCACACAGGATAGGATAAGATACACAGCTCAGCAGACAGTATCACACAGGATAGGATTAGATACACAGCTCAGCAGACAGTATCACACAGGATAGGATTAGATACACAGCTCAGCAGACAGTATCACACAGGATAGGATTAGATACACAGCTCAGCAGGCAGTATCACACAGGATAGGATAGTCACAGCTCAGCAGAAAGTATCACCAGGATGGATTAGATACACAGCTCAGCAGACAGTATCACACAGGATAGGATAAGATACACAGCTCAGCAGACAGTATCACACAGGATAGGATTACATACACAGCTCAGCAGACAGTATCACACAGGATAGGATTAGATACACAGCTCAGCAGGCAGTATCACACAGGATAGGATTAGATACACAGCTCAGCAGACAGTATCACACAGGATAGGATTAGATACACAGCTCAGCAGACAGTATCACACATGATAGGATTAGATACAAAGTTTAGCAGACAGTATCACATAGGATGGGATTAGATACGTGTGGTGTGGGATGAGTCCAGTATAGTGTGTGGGGGAGGGGAGAAGACATGGGCCAAAACATCTCATTGTTCGGAGGTCCTCAGGCCTCCCGCTGGGCAGTGAGATAAGTGCACTTGACTAGAGCAAACTTCCAGATTACAGGAGCTTTTCTTTACATTGGTTTTACAAGGGATTTAAAGGGTTTATTTAAAGAGCCCCGAGCTGTCACCATCTCCTGGGGGGGGGGGGTCCGAGCCCTCACCCTCACTATTCATGGTGCGGTCAGTGTGGGAGTGATGTCACAAGAGTGATGTCACCGCTGATCTCTAGTGATGGATAGGCTGCATTCTCAGTGATGTCACCGCTGATCTCTAGTGATGGATAGGCTGCATTCTCAGTGATGTCACCGCTGATCTCTAGTGATGGATAGGCTGCATTCTCAGTGATGTCACCGCTGATCTCTAGTGATGGATAGGCTGCATTCTCAGTGATGTCACCGCTGATCTCTAGTGATGGATAGGCTGCATTCTCAGTGATGTCACCGCTGATCTCTAGTGATGGATAGGCTGCATTCTCAGTGATGTCACCGCTGATCTCTAGTGATGGATAGGCTGCATTCTCAGTGATGTCACGCTGAATCTCTAGTGAAATGATAGGCTGCATTCTCAGTGATGTCCACTTGCTGATCTCTATGAGTGGATAGGCTGCCATTCTCAGTGGATGTTCACTGCTGATCTCTAGTGATGGATTGGCTGCATTCTCCAGTGATGTCACCGCTGCATCTCTAGTGATGGATAGGCGGCATTCAGGTTCACCTTCTAGTGGATGCTCATCTCAGGGCCCGCTGATCTCTAGTGAATAGATAGGCTGCATTCCAGTGATGTCACCGCTGATCTCTAGTGATGGATAGGCTGCATTCTCAGTGATGTCACCGCTGATCTCTAGTGATGGATAGGCTGCATTCTCAGTTGATGTCACCGCTGATCTCTAGTGTGGATAGGCTGCATTCTCAAGTGGAATGTCACCGCTGATCTCTAGTGATGCGATTGGCTGATTCTCAGTGATTCACCTGCTGATCTCTAGTGATGATAGGCTTGCATTCTCAGTGATGTCACGCTGATCTCTAGTGATGGATAGGCTGCATTCTCAGTGATGTCACCGCTGATCTCTAGTGATGGATAGGCTGCATTCTCAGTGATGTCACCGCTGATCTCTAGTGATGGATAGGCTGCATTCTCAGTGATGTCACCGCTGATCTCTAGTGATGGATAGGCTGCATTCTCAGTGATGTCACCGCTGATCTCTAGTGATGGATTGGCTGCATCTCAGTGATGTCACCGCTGATCTCTAGTGAATGGATAGGCTGCATTCTCAGTTGATGTCACCGCTGATCTCTTAGTGAATGGATTAGGCTGCATTCTCAGTGATGTCACCGCTGATCTCTAGTGATGGATTGGCTGCATTCTCAGTGATGTCACTGCTGATCTCTAGTGATGGATAGGCCTGCATTCTCAGTGATGTCACCGCTGATCTCTAGTGATGGATAGGCTGCATTCTCAGTGATGTCACCGCTGATCTCTAGTGAATGATAGGCTGCATTCTCAGTAATGTCACCGCTGATCTCTAGTGATGGATAGGCTGCATTCTCAGTGATGTCACTGCTGATCTCTAGTGATGGATTAGGCTGCATTCTCAGTGATGTCACCGCTGATCTCTAGTGATGGATAGGCTGCATTCTCAGTGATGTCACGTGATCTCTAGTGATGGATAGGCGGCATTCTCAGTGATGTCACCGCTGATCTCTAGTGATGGATAGGCGGCATTCTCAGTGATGTCACCGCTGATCTCTAGTGATGGATAGGCGGCATTCTCAGTGATGTCATCGCTGATCTCTAGTGATGGATAGGCTGCATTCTCAGTGATGTCACCGCTGATCTCTAGTGATGGATAGGCGGCATTCTCAGTGATGTCACCGCTGATCTCTAGTGATGGATAGGCTCCATTCTCAGTGATGTCACCGCTGATCTCTAGTGATGGATAGGCTCCATTCTCAGTGATGTCACCGCTGATCTCTAGTGATGGATAGGCGGCATTCTCAGTGATGTCACCGCTGATCTCTAGTGATGGATAGGCTGCATTCTCAGTGATGTCACCGCTGATCTCTAGTGATGGATACACGGTAGTCTGAGTGATAGGTGTGAATCTGCTCTTTGGTTTTGCGGTTTTCCTCACGTTCTTTGGATCATTTATTTATTTAGTCGCACAAAAGGGGAAAAAAAGTGAACATGTAGCAGCGCGGAGCGGCCTCTGATAGCGGCATCACACAGAGCCGGAGATTAGCTAAATCCACATCGACCTTTTCTCTCTCCGGGCTCTGGTGTTTGCTCTGAACACAGCGGGAAGTGTGAAGTGGCTGCTGGAAGCAGGTGACACAAAGTACCAAAAGCAAACACGGGATGCGCTAATCCCAAAGGAAAATTAAAGGGATTGTCCACGTAAGGGCCTATTTACATAATGATGATGGGTGAGACGTAGGCACAACACCATAGACCGCTATAGGACTCAAAAACATTCTACACTATGGCTCCACCCACTGCGCCAAAGATCATCATGGCCGCTCATGCTGACTGAGAACTGATTAGACTGGTGCAAAGTTTTCCATGTCTGCCTCTGAAATAATGCCTCTGAGTGGTTAGAGAGCAGCGCCACCCAGTGGTCCGGTACTCATACTGGTATTGGGTTTACACAGTGCAGTCTCAACGGGGGTCTCGGTGAGCTGTCTGCCATGTTTTACCTGTGGCAGGCGGAACGTATGAACCAAACCTTAAGATGTTCCTGGTTGTAGATGATGAATTTCGGGTGTTCATGATTCTAGTAGGCTACTAGAAGTTAAGGCGTTCCTGATTCTAGGAGCTGAAGTTCATAAATACATGGCCTAGGAGCTTGAGCAGTTAATGGTTCCAGGAGCTGATGTTTAGGAGTTTGTGGTTCTAAGAATTAATGTTGAGGAGTTCATGGTTCTAGATGCTGATGTTGAGGAGTTCATGGTTCTAGGACCTAACATTGAGGTGTTCATTGTTCTAGTAGCTTATACTGAGGAGTTCATGGTGCTAGGTGCTGATGTTGAGGAGTTCATGGTTCTAGTAGCTTATACTGAGGAGTTCATGGTGCTAGGTGCTGATGTTGAGGAGTTCATGGTTCTAGTAGCTTGTACTGAGAGTTCATGTGCTAGGTGCTGATGTTGAGGAGTTCATGGTTCTAGTAGCTTGTACTGGAGTTCATGGTGCTGATGTTGAGGAGTTCATGGTTCTAGTAGCTTATACTGAGGAGTTTCATGGTGCTGATGTTGAGGAGTTCATGGTTCTAGTAGCTTATACTGAGGAGTTCATGGTGCTGATGTTGAGGAGTTCATGGTTTCTAGTAGCTTATACTGAGGAGTTCATGGTGCTGATGTTGAGGAGTTCATTGTTCTAGTAGCTTATACTGAGGAGTTCATGGTGCTAGGTGCTGATTGTTGAGGAGTTCATTGGTTCTAGTAGCTTATACTGAGGAGTTCATGGTGCTAGGTGCTTGATGTTGAGGAGTTCATGGTTCTAGTAGCTTATACTGAGGAGTTCATGGTGCTAGGTGCTGATGTTGAGGAGTTCATGGTTCTAGTAGCTTATACTGAGGAGTTCATGGTGCTGATGTTGAGGAGTTCATGGTTCTAGTAGCTTATACTGAGGAGTTCATGGTGCTGATGTTGAGGAGTTCATGGTTCTAGTAGCTTATACTGAGGAGTTCATGCTGCTGATGTTGATGTTAAGGAGTTTATGGTTCTAAGAAGTGAAGTCAGGAGTTCATGGTTCTAGGACCTAACATTGAGGTGTTCATTGTTCTAGGAGTTGAAGTTCATTAGCCCCAGGAGCTGGACTTGAGCAGTTCATAGTTCTAGGAGCTAACATTGAGCAGTTCATGGTTCTTGGAGCTGAAGTCAGATGTTCATGGTTCTAGACTCTTGTAGTTTCAGAGAAAAATAAAGGGGGATTTCAGTCAGCACATCCCAGTGTGCAGGTGCACGTTGCTATGGCTAAATGCACAAGGAAAGGAAAATACATACAATGTAACGGCACACTGCCAACCAGATAAAGCACAAAATGCCATAGAGATATGAAGTATTCTGAAGCAAATGCTATGCTTGTTTAGTAAATTAGAGATTCTTGGCAAATATATTTTGTACAAAATTATCTGGGCCCGTCCACCAAATCGTCCAGGTGATCTCTGTAGAACGGGAACCTAACACTATTTCCTACCTGTTATGTGCCAACCTTGGCTTCCGTATAATCAGGGAGTGTTGGTTCCACATGCATGCTGGGTCCCCTCTGCCTTTTGCCATTTGTAGTGCCCCAAAGGCCTCCACTAATACAGGGATGCAGGTCTGCCCCATAGGCTGATCTTAATCAGTGTAACTATAAAGCCGAGTGGATTCGACATGCATGCTTGGTACCTGCATCCCTGTATTAGTGGAGGCCTTTTCTTATAGTTTCAGGTGGTCATGGTTCTGGTTGCTAAAGTTCAGTAAAGTGTTCATGGATTTAGATGCTGAAGTTCAGGTATTTATGGTTCTAAAGTTTAAGGTTCTTAAATCTATACTTTGTAGTACAGGTATCGATGGTTTTATGTATGGTAGACACTGAACCTCTAGCTAACAGCTGAAGTGCAAGTCTTCGTGCTTCTTTAAGCTGAAGTTCAGGTCTTTATGGTTCTAGGAGCTGAGGTTCAGGTCTTTGTGGTTCAAGGAGCTGAGGTTCAGGTCTTTGTGGTTCTAGGAGCTGAGGTTCAGGTCTTTATGGTTCTAGGAGCTGAGGTTCAGGTCTTTATGGTTCTAGGAGCTGAGGTTCAGGTCTTCATGGTTCTAGGAGCTGAGGTTCAGGTCTTTGTGGTTCTAGGAGCTGAGGTTCAGGTCTTTGTGGTTCTAGGAGCTGAGGTTCAGGTCTTTGTGGTTCAAGGAGCTGAGGTTCAGGTCTTTGTGGTTCTAGGAGCTGAGGTTCAGGTCTTTATGGTTCTAGGAGCTGAGGTTCAGGTCTTTATGGTTCTAGGAGCTGAGGTTCAGGTCTTATCTTTATGGTTCTAGGAGCTGAGGTTCAGGTCTTTGTGGTTCTAGGAGCTGAGGTTCAGGTCTTTGTGGTTCTAGGAGCTGAGGTTCAGGTCTTTGTGGTTCTAGGAGCTGAGGTTCAGGTCTTTGTGGTTCTAGGAGCTGAGGTTCAGGTCTTTGTGGTTCTAGGAGCTGAGGTTCAGGTCTTTGTGGTTCTAGGAGCTGAGGTTCAGGTCTTTGTGGTTCTAGGAGCTGAGGTTCAGGTCTTTGTGGTTCTAGGAGCTGAGGTTCAGGTCTTTGTGGTTCTAGGAGCTGAGGTTCAGGTCTTTGTGGTTCTAGGAGCTGAGGTTCAGGTCTTTGTGGTTCTAGGAGCTGAGGTTCAGGTCTTTGTGGTTCTAGGAGCTGAGGTTCAGGTCTTTGTGGTTCTAGGAGCTGAGGTTCAGGTCTTCATGGTTCTAAGAACTGAAGTTTATGGTTCTAGACAACAAAGTTTTAGACACTGAATTTCAGGTGCTCATGCTTCTAGACTCTGAAAAACAAATCTTAAAACTGAGGGATACTGTTGTACCTGGGTAGAATTTCTCTCACAAAGTACTTTAAACGTCTGTTCCCAGTTTCATGGTGACCTAAGGAGCAGAACTCAAATAAATGAGCACATCCAGTGACCATCTCCTCCACGTACTCCAGGGAGATAAAGAAGGGGGAGCAGAATTGTTTTTGGACCTTTTATAATAGATGAAGTGCTCTGGACACTCCATTAAATTTCAAGGACTCTGAGCTGAGTGTGCGGGGGACTTGTCGCCATTGCACGGTTGGCAGGAGTTTTTTTTGGCCTAGGCCACGTCTTCGAGGCGGGTGGTCAGACATCACTCTCGTCTTAAGCAGCTGTTTTTTCTATTTACGCGTTAACCTTTCTCTATGCCAAGCCTTTGTATCTCTGAAAGCCTCCTTCCCTCCAGCTATTGCAAGTTTTCCGCGGGCAGCTGGCACCTCTGCTTGCTTTTTAACTTTTTTAGATTTTTTTAAATTTAGTCTCTTATTTTATTTTTTTTTGGAAACCTTACCCCTCCTCAGCACTCTTAAACTGCAGCAAAGTCTTTTCTCTCTGAGACCCCCCGATCCTCTCCAGATTGGGACCCTTAAGCAACCTTGGTCTTTTGTCCCTTTTCAATAAAAGGAGAAAAAAAAAATGAAAGGAAGGGGGGGGTTAGAGAAATAAAGAAAAATGACCCCCGGGGCAATAGTCTCTTGAGCCAGCTTGCTGCATTACAATGAATACGGACTCTATTAAGCCTCGTTCTGCCTGTTAGTGTTTCCACGGGCAACGCAGCCCCCATATGGAAAGCATGCAATATATTAGTGGGCCTCATTGTGGGCCCGATCCATGACTGGCAGTTGTAGTCCCTCCTCACACTTGACACTGCTTGTGTTTATCTAATGCGTGGAGGGGGGGCTGTTAGCTAATGTATTGTGCTGTGCTATGAGAGGGGAAGAGGGAGGGGGAACCGAGGTGGAAGAGAGAAGTCTTCATGAATATTCAAGAAGCGTCGTCAATGGTCGTGAGGAAAAAAAAAAAAAGCAGATGGAATTCATGTTGAGAGGCATCCCCCTCCCCCCTACTATTAAACCAATGATCCCCCCCCCACAAAAAAAAAACCTCTCCCACCCCCTACCCTGTCCAGTTCTCTGGCATCCCAAGAGTGTGGGATCTGCACTTATCCAATTAGCAAGCTTGTCAAGTTGAGTTGATAGTGAGCAAAGGGACGTAAATTAAAGAGAATTGGGGGAAAAAGAGGGAAAGTAAAGACCACTCTGTTCCTCTTCTTCCTCCTTCTTCTTCTTCTTCTTCTTCCCCCTCCGAGTCTTTTGTACTTTTGCTCTTTATTCGGCCTTGAATGAGACTGAGCTAAAATAATTGTAGGGTTTAAGAAGAAAAGTCTATGAGAAATTCCTCCTGTGCTGAGCGTGCGAGGGTAGAGCGCCAGGTCCTCTTGGAAAGGACCTGAGATGTTTGGACTGGGCGTCCTTCTGCAAGGAGTTTGTTTAGTTTCTGTGGACTCTTCCAAATTCATATTTTTTTGAGGTGATCCCACGTCCACCGTTTCTAGGTGGTCCGCGTAGTCTTGATTGTTGCGGCGCCAGCGCGCATATCCCTTACAGGTCGCCGTCTGGAGCTTCATCTGCCAAGATGGAGTTGGCAGGTCCTCCTTGATACCCATCCTGTCGCACCTTATTTAATCTGTCCTCCACCTCTCGACTTCCAATGATCTTACCAGCCCTGGTCCGTCTGGTCCTACTCATTTTCTCTCTTGTCTTCTGTAGTGACCCAGTTACCCTACGCCTTTCTCTCTTCGAGAGTCTGGAAGAATCTCAGGCTGTCAGTAGGAGGATGTATTGCATTCCAGAAGATGCGTCCAACCTATAATCCCTCTGATAGAAAACAGAAAACCGGGACAGACGAGGAAGAATTCTTCTCTTTGGTGGTCAATTCTATAAATCTCCTAGGAATTTACTTTATGATGCACGGTAATTCATTTTCGTAAGGACGCCCAAGCAGAGATTAGAGGCAGGTCTGAAAAACTAAGGCCGGCAATGCTCATTCTTATCGGGGCTCCTCTATGGGATTCTCATTTGGACGATGCAAGTTTGTCAATGCTCGGTGCTACCCAAAAAAAATCATAGCGAACGTGGCGGGGGGTGAGGGGTGGGGGGGCTTATGTTACAGGCCAAGACCTACCAGCACTCGGCCATTTGTCATTCCTGGTAACCCTTTCAGTACACGTAGTCGGCTTCTTTCTACGCAGCCTCTGGGCTTTCGACCTTTGACTGGTTCCCAGTTAAAGGGGTTCTCCGGGAATTAAGAAAATGAAAATATTTAAATATTACTTTATTATAAATATATTCTAAAATACCTTTCATTAGTTATAATGGCTCGTTTTGTCTGGGGAGAAATAAAATGGCCGCCGTCCTATTAGTACACACAGAACCCGTCCTAATCACACAGGAGGACGAGTTATCTCACAACACTGAGGTAAAGAGCTGCCTCATCCTCCTCTCTGCTCATCAGGGATAATGATCCTGAATACAGAAAAGATCTTTAGCTGAATCTCTGTAGGAATGGAGTTCATGAGCAGATGTGGCTGATGAGCAGCAGCCCTTGTATGCAGTCTCCATGACGACAGTCTGTCCTGTCCATCCTCTCTGTACTTCATGTCTCCTCATGAACTCCATTCCCACAAAGATTCAGATAAAGATCATATTAAACTGTAGTCAGGATCATAATCCCTGACAAGTAGGGGAGGAGGATGAGGCAGCTCTTTACTTCAGTGTTTTGAAATAACTTGTCCTCCTGTGTGATTAGGACAGGTTCTGTGTGTAATAATAGGATGGCGGCCATTTTGTTTCTCCTAATGATTGCTCCCAAGACAAAGCCATTATAACTAATGAAAGGTATTTGGGAATATATTTTCTTAATTCATGGAGAACCCCTTTAAGGTGTGAATTCATTGTACCAGTTGAAATCGACACCTCTATGGGGAGAGTTAAACAACAAAAACATTCTCTTTTATGGTTCTTCTCTCCTTCTCCACTTCGGTGACAAAGGAGTTACTAGGCGTTTGGGTGGCGTAATGTCCGCAATAATATTTCTCTATCGCTTGTTTAGGCTGAACTGCCAAGTATAAGAAGGAAAAAATCAAGAAAAATGAAATAATAAAAGACGTCTCACAAGACGCAGACTTGTAAGGCCAAGTTTCCACGCAGTCGTAAGCGTCCAACCTCCCACTAGCAAAACCCCCGTACTCCTCCGGGTGCCAGAAATAGCCAGGCTGAGATAAAACAGAGCCCAGAACGAGGAGGATCTGGCCTTGCTTTTTGGGGATGTGTGCCAGGACTCTCTCTGGTGGGTATGAAGTAAGGAGGTGGGGGGGGGCTATGACTTGACTTGGTGTGCGTCCATAGACAAAAAGTTTATTTATATGAAGTGATCATCGTCTTAGGTGTGGAAAGTAAATGGGAAAATTCTTACGTTCGCCCCAGTTCACCTTCTCGGCTTCTCGGCTCATGTACGTTAGAAGCCATGCTTGAGGATTGGTGCCTTTACATAAGATTCTCTTTGATAATTAGTTTTTTTTTCAGCGTATTGCGGTGCGCTCTGTTTATAAGGAGACAGATTCGGGCTTTTTCTCACAGAAGCTGCTTTCAGATCTTATTGAAATGCTCAGTTACATTTACCACTTGCAGTACCACTTTCTGCCACAAAAAATATAATAGACACCAATGCAACAGCGCCCCCACCTGTAATCCAATAGCACAGAAATTACAGAACCACTTTACTCGTAATGAGGCATGCCACAAACTGACGATATAGCTAGGGAACTACAAGTCCCAGCAGCTTGTGTACTGCTGCCTATCCTCATTGGTATAGAAGACGGTACTAATAATAGTCAGTGGTCTTGTTCAGGAACCACGACTGATTTTCTGACCTGGGTTGGCTGACCAATATGTATATTTTCTCAGCAAATATAGACTTCCGTGACGTATTGGATGTTATTTCATGTAGCGCACGGTGCGTCTCTGATTCTATAGTGGAAATATCTACATATCCTTCCTATTCCGATGGGTGGCGTTCTAAACTTTGATACCATCATGCCTGCCATGATCTGTTTGGTCACAGATTACTTTTTTCCCTTAATTATGTTAAAAAATTGTCCCCCTGTGGCGGGTGTCCTGGGACCGGTGTCCTGCCAAGAAACCACATATAACATTGAGATAAACTAATAGGACATTAACCCTCAAGCTGCAAAATCCCTAAACTTTGAGTAACCTATTTATCTATGATGACACCTCCTCAGCTCCCCCAATACTCATGGGTGCTTTATCTCAGCTCTCCTATGATCCACAGGTGAAACTAACCTGGAAAGGTTTGCCGTTATCCAATCGAAGGGATTTCAGCTTTTCTTCTATATTTAGAAGGTGGAGATGCAAGGATCATAAAGTAAAAGGGTCTTTCATGTGTGATGTCTACATGTGATGTCATCTTATGGTACTGCGGAGAGATATTCTATGACATTTTATAGGCACATCATCAATATATCCCCCGCTCTATGTGATTCTCTTTCATGGGGTTAGGAAGTGGTTAACTGCGGACATCTTCCTGGCTGTCCACCCTGGAGTGGTGAAATGTGAGCCTCTATCTCCCCCCTGCTCCCCCATAGCAGAAGGAGTTGGAAGTTGTGTCTTTTATACAGTTCCAGCCCTTGTTAATTTCACTCCACTAATGACTCCCCCCTGGGGTATGATTTACATGCCTATCTGAGGCCAGAGGGGGAGGAGGGAGGGGTGTAAAGAGAAGGGGTCTGCAGGTCAGGGGTCATCTAAATCCCCACTCACAGGAAATTGTTATTTTAACCTGGTGGGAAGAGTATTAAGATTTCCAAACAGCTGCTATTGCCTTCATTATGAAGAGGGCACGGCCAGGACGTTATCCTCAGCAAGTAAGTCTAGTGGCCCCTCGTCGGCCCCTGGGATGTCCCATCCATGCCGAGGGGTGGCTGCTCTGATTCCAGTGGCTGCAGGGACCTGTAGACTCCCATCTCTCCCCCCACAGGTTTCTACTAGATCAGCTTTGGAACTTTGTGGGTTAAAATGTTGCTACAATGTTTATTGTATTTCCTTTGTTTTGACGTCCTTCTTTTCCAGTAGTGTTTATTTCTTGACTTTTCCTTGCACTCGGAGGTTCTGTTTAGGCTGGGGCTGTTCTTCAGTAGTGCTGCCATTGTCGCAGTCATGTGACTTGGGCTTCATGTGCGTGCACATTTTTGCACACTTGATGTTTTTGCTGCACCATGTGAAAGCCGAATGTACGTGTCGTCCTCATGTGACTTCATGTGTTCCTAAGGAATGTTGCTGACTGAGGGCGGAGAACTACAAATCCCAGCAGGGACTTCCTGGGCTTGCAGATTGGAAAATAGCATTTTTTTAAATCTGTGAACTGCCTGCATCAGATTTATGGCAAGTGCGCAGTGTGATTGTGATTTGTGCAGTGTGATTGTGATTTGTGCAGTGTGGTTGTGATGTGTGCAGTGTGGTTGTGATGTGCGCAGTGTGGTTGTGATGTGCGCAGTGTGGTTGTGATTGTCATGTGCACAATGTGATGTGCGCAGTGCTATTGTGATGTCTGCAGTGTGATGTGCGCAGTATGGTTGTGATGTGTGCAGTGTGATTGTGTTGTGCGCAGTGCTATTGTGATGTCTGCAGTGTGATGTGCGCAGTATGGTTGTGATGTGTGCAGTGTGATTGTGTTGTGTGCAGTATGGTTGTGATGTGTGGTTGTGATGTGTGCAGTGTGATTGTGATGTGTGCAGTGTGATGTGTGCAGTGTGGTTGTGTTGTGTGCAGTGTGGTTGTGATTGTCATGTGCGCAATGTGATGTGTGCAGTGTGGTTGTGATGTGATGTGTGCAGTGTGGTTGTGATGTGTGCAGTGTGGTTGTGATTGTCATGTGCGCAATGTGATGTGTGTAGTGCTATTGTGATGTCTGCAGTGTGATGTGTGCAGTGTGGTTGTGATGTGTGCCTTACATGTAGTAGAATATATGATGCTGCTGCAGTGTGATACATTGTGGCTGAGAAGGAAGGACCGCGTTCCTCGCACTGTTAGTTACATGGTACATGTATGATCTCTGGCAGATATTTAATTGTGTTTTCCAGCGAGTCTATGACAGTTCTTGTTGCCCTGTGGTCTCATGGCCTGTTCATAATACAGCTAGAAAGCCTGAGCATCTGCAGAGAATGGGGTTCTTTACTGTAAGAGCGCTCACACTGCGGAGGTCTGTACTGTAAGAGCGGTCACGCTGCGGAGGTCTGTACTGTAAGAGCGCTCACACTGCGGAGGTCTGTACTGTAAGAGCGCTCACACTGCGGAGGTCTGTACTGTAAGAGCGCTCACACTGCGGAGGTCTGTACTGTAAGAGCGCTCACACTGCGGAGGTCTGTACTGTAAGAGCGCTCACACTGCGGAGGTCTGTACTGTAAGAGCGCTCACACTGCGGAGGTCTGAGGTCTGTACTGTAAGAGCGCTCACACTGCGGAGGTCTGTACTGTAAAGAGCGCTCACACTGCGGAGGTCTGTACTGTAAGAGCGCTCACACTGCGGAGGTCTGTACTGTAAGAGCGCTCACACTGCGGAGGTCTGTACTGTAAGAGCGCTCACACTGCGGAGGTCTGTACTGTAAGAGCGCTCACACTGCGGAGGTCTGTACTGTAAGAGCGCTCACACTGCGGAGGTCTGTACTGTAAGAGCGCTCACACTGCGGAGGTCTGTACTGTAAGAGCGCTCACACTGCGGAGGTCTGTACTGTAAGAGCGCTCACACTGCGGAGGTCTGTACTGTAAGAGCGCTCACACTGCGGAGGTCTGTACTGTAAGAGCGCTCACACTGCGAGGTCTGTACTGTAAGAGCGCTCACACTGCGAGGTCTGTAAGGCTCACTGGGTTACTGTAAGAGCGCTCACACTGCCGAGGTCTGTACTGTAAGAGCGCTCACACTGCCGAGGTCTGTACTGTAAGAGCGCTCACACTGCCGAGGTCTGTACTGTAAGAGCGCTCACACTGCCGAGGTCTGTACTGTAAGAGCGCTCACACTGCCGAGGTCTGTACTGTAAGAGCGCTCACACTGCCGAGGTCTGTACTTTAAGAGCCGTTCCTCCGGTGTATTCACTCTCTCTTTTGTCTCTGCAGGTGCCAGCGGCTGAGGTGGAGGGACGTGGAGCGCCGTGAATGTGCCCAGAGTCCCCGGCTGCTGTATATGGAATCACAATGATACTCCGGATCACTGCGGTCACCGCCATCTGCTGCTGCCTCCTCTCCGCAGTCCGCTGCCAGGACCAGTCCAGTAAGTCTCCTCCTCAGTCCACCCCTCTCACTGAGGACACCTGCTTTGTATACTGGTCTAAAGAGCTTACAATCTAAACACGCCAGAGAGACATGGGCCAGGATAACGACGCAGGGGGGCAATCTGTGGCTGGCTGAGTGCCATCCTGTGCCCGGGTGATGGCTGCCACTGTTGTTTTTGGACAGGTGTGAATATCTCACTTGCTGCTTATGCGTTTCGTGTCACGTAGACTCCCGATCGGAGGATGGGAAGGGACAGGCGAGCGCAGGAACAGCAAAAACAAGTTTCAGTTCTGTCAGTGAATAGAAAGTCCCTTGCTTACATCCAGATGTTTACACACAGCTGAGGGTTTGTTACAGTTGTATAAATGTTCCCTGCACTGATACATTGTAGCAAACCATGTGCTGCGGATGCATCTAGGTATTTCTGTAACCTCAGGCTGTGAGAGGTATTAGATCTGTACAAAGCTGCAGCCTCGGAATGTTCCACTTCACTGACAGCAAGCAGAGATCTTGAAAACGTTCCATGTTATTCTGCATTAGCCGATGCACCCGAGAAGTCTCTGTCACTGGTGATAACAGCTGGCCGCGCTCTCCCGTGCAGCGTGATGTCACAGACATGATGTCATACTATAAAGGTCCCCGATCCCCCGGAGTAGGCGGGGGGATGAGCGGCTCCGTGCTGCCGGTAACAGGAGTCGTCCTCGCCACATGTGGAAGGCATTGTGGGTTTAAGAGGATAGGAAATGGAGTCCAGCGGACAAAGGCGGCTCAGTGCTGTCTGCGCAGGGGGCGTCTGATGACATCACAGGGTCACAGGGCAGTAAATGCGGGTTCTAGTCAGCGACGCCCAGGATTAGCGTTAATGGCAGCTCCACAGTTGATTACCGTCCTATATGGAAAGTCTCTGCCGCATCATATGGCAGCGGCTCATGGGCTGATTGTGAGGAAGAAGAGGGTCTTATGAAGGTGGAGGCCCCCCCCCCCCCCCGGCAAAACATCCCCCTCCCCCACATACTAATGAATGGAGAAGTATAGCCATAGTACTCCCTGCATGATGGTGTACCTAAATATTACCACCATACTGTGAAGAATAAAAGTACCATATAGTGTCCGTGTAATACTGCCAGATAGTGGGCTCACATAATTCTATAATATACCGCTGGAATAAAGTGTCCACATAATACTGCCATACAGTGAACCCATGGAAGTGCCTTTCAGTGCCCAGATAATATTGCCATATAGTACAGTCATATTGTGCTCACATAGTACAGTCATATTGTGCTCACATAGTACTGTCATGTTGTACTTACATAATTCTACAATATAGTACCCTAATACTCATACAGTGGGCATATAATACTGCCATACAGTGAACTTATGGAAGTGCCTTTCAGTGCCCAGATAATATTGCCATATAGTACTGTAATATTGTGCTTACATAGTACTGTCATGTTGTACTTACATAATATTCTATAATATACTGCTGGAATAAAGTGTCTACATAATACTGCCATACAGTGAACCCATGGAAGTGACTTTCAGTGACCAGTTTTGCCATATAGTACTGTCATAATGTTAACCCATGAAAGTGCCTTTAATTTCCCTGATAATATTGCTATATAGTGCTCACATAGTAATGTCATACTGAGCTCAGAGTCAGATAATAATATAATACCCTAATACTACTAAAACACAATACATATAGTACTGCCATACAGCTCCTACAATATACTGCCTTAAGGTGCTCATACACATTAGAAGTCTTAACCCGCTGATGTCGTACGCCATTTCAATGTGCATGGGGGCAGATGTTGGTAGAAAGGATCGGGCATAATAGATTTCATCATGTCCAGTCCTGTGATCCCACTGGGGCTAATCGACAACCATACCGCCATACAGTGCTTAAATAATACTGCTATCTGCTGACCATCGGATACCATTGCTGGTGCCTGGATATAGACTCGAGAGGGAGGGGTGCAGTTTGGAGTGGTCCATGTATAGTGGGGCAAGGTAGTCATGGCGAAGTTACTTATCTGTCCAGCGCTAACATATAGGCCGAAGCATAAAAAAGCTTAAAGGGGTTCTCCAAGATTAGATAAACATGGCTTTAATCCAAAAACAGCACCACACCTATCCGTGGGTTACGTCTGGTATTGCAGCTCAACTCCATTGAAGTGAGTGGTATTGGCTGTAATACCACAGACAACCTCTGGGCAGGTGGGGCGCTGTTTTTCTAGTTATGGAAACCCCCTTTAAGAGACAAAGCCTGGCATGTGTGACCACCACAGTCTGCCTCGGAGCAATGTCCGCCAGTCATTATAGTGAAGGGTCAGGGGCACGGTATTCACCACCGGTTTATACTAATATCGTGACCTTCTCTTTTTTTCAGTCCAAGTCCCACAATTCCTGGTCCAGCCGCTGTCCACGTTCCAGAAATACGGGGGATCGGTCACTCTGAGTTGCGCGGTGGAACCGGCCAGTGCAGCCATCTCCTGGAGGTTGAATGGAGAAGAGCTGGGAGAATTCCCAGGGATTCTGATCTCAGGAGGAACCTTGGTGATTACCGGGCTGAACAATGATACCGCAGGAAGATATCAGTGCATCGCCCGCTCCCCGGCTGGAGCCATGGCCAGCGTCCCGGCGATTGTCACCCTCGCTAGTGAGTATGAGCCTCCATCACAAGGTGACCTTTATTGTGTAATCTGAAATGATTCCTGATAGGATCAGTAGTGATGAGTGAGCATGCTCAGCTGAACACCGCGTGTGCTCGAGCGCCATGCGGGGAGGTACTGGCATTTACTGTAATGCCGTAGTCATGTTGGCTACTGGCATTACACTGATTGGCTGGCCGGGAACGTGTCATCGTCATATATAGCACCCGGTGACATGTGACCGGCTCAGACTGCATCAGGGAAAGCTGTTACAAGGAGGGACAGATAGTGTAGGGATAGAATTTGGCTAGGCAGGGCTAGTTGTTCTGTTTAAAAGACCCAAAAGTCCCTTTTAAGGACTATTGTTATATCTGGCTGCAATATTTTTATTTTTTGGGGGGGAGCAAAATTAGCGCAAGCTTGCCTAATCTTAACACCACCTGCGCAGCATGTGCATTATAACATTTGTGTATCCCAAATACCTGACACCTGGTGTATTGTTTTCTGCTGCTAATCAAGGCGACATTACCTGCGCTGCGTCTGCTGTATAACGTTTGCGCAAGGAGGGACAGATAGTGTAGGGATAGGAATTTGTTAGGCAGGGTTAGTTTTTCTGTTTAAAAGACCCAAAAGCCCTTTTAAGGACTGTTGTTATATCTGACTGCAATATTTTTTTTTCTTTTGGGGCAATATTGCACAAGGTTGCGTGACCTAAACACCACCTGCGCAGCCTGTGCATTATAACGTTTATGTATCCTAAATACCTGACATCCGGTGTCATTTTTTTCTGCCGCTAATCAAGGTGCCATTCCCTGCGCTGCGTCTGCTGTATAACATTTGAACATCCTAAATACCTATGACATCCAGTGTATTTTTTTCTGCTGTTAGTGAGGCGATATTCCCTGCGCTACGTCTGCTGTATAACGTTTGAACCTCCTAAATACTTGGGAGTCCAAGATGCATCCAGACATCCTCCCCATGGTGTTCTCAAACCATTTATGTGGTGTTTCCATCATTTTCTGACCTTTTCCTATGAGCCAGACGCCCTCCCCTCTTCAGAGCAGGGGGTGCCTGGTTTAGTGCTTGGGTTCTCCCATTGACTTCCATTGCGCTCGGGTGTCTGTAGAGGACTCCAGCATCACCTAGTGTTCTACCCGAGCACCCGAGCACTTTGGTGCTCGATCAACACTAATAATCAGTCTTATAAAGCTGAAGCATTGAAATGGGAAGTGCAGTAATGGGGTCCAGCTCAGCCTCCTGACCCCTGTGTCTCCGTGCCTCAGTCCTGAGACGCCGCTGTGACACTGGATCGTCTTATTTCAGGATTTGACCAGTGATGTTCTGTATAGCCACAAACTTCTAGATCAAAGGTAGAGGAGCAATCCACAATCTACAATAGTGAAACAAGGGGTGAGATTTGACCCCATTACAGTCCCCTTTAGACAACGCTGAATGCAGAGATTTTTGGCACTTGTAGTATCGGTATCACCACTATTGTACCAGATCCCTTCTAAGCTCCAGATTCCTATTGTACTGGTGGATCCAGTCCTAAAAGAAGTGAGGTCCAAATAGGAAAATCTTCAAGACCTGGTGCACCTCCTTTGTATTTTCAGTCATGATTAAATCACGGTGCAGATGTAAGGAGCGCAGTAGGGGATCGGGGGGTCAGGAGCCAGCATGAAGCGTGTTTTGACGTCAGAACTTCCTTGGAATGCAGATCAGTCTGTGGCTTTTCCCCTCCGGCAGGGAATGGGTTAGACCAAGGTGATTGAATTTTGACAATTTCATGGATTGCAGCTGTGAGACCCTTCCCCAGAGCTCGGGATCAGTAACAATGCATTATGCAGGTGAACATACCAAGAACTATATCCCCTTGAGATTGAAGTTCATAGGGGTGGGGGGGAGGTAAGGAGCCCCCTCTGTCATTAATCCCTGAGAGTTTTGGGACTTGGCCCAGGCCAGGAGAGTGGGATAGAGTTTCTGAAAACACATTCCTGAGCAGAATAGGGGTAGTGTTTTTGCTTGAGAGTTGATAAATGAGCATGCAGAGGACGGGTGGGGTGGTGGGGGACATAGCTTTAATGAGAGATATGATTACACAAGAATGGAGGCCGAGTTTTCTTAACCCCTTCACTATCAAGAGTCTGCATGACTTCTGCAGAGGTTACTAATATATACACTATATATACTGCTGATATAAGGGATCCCTTTAAGATGGACATGTCTTGTCTAGATTCAGATAACACTGTAATAGTCTTGCTGTTGGGATCCCTCTGCTAATCTCTAGAACGCAGGATGTCCTGATCTGGTACCAGTTCAATGTCCCAGCTCACTACTAAGATAGCACCAGAGCACCCCTTTAAATAATTTCGTTTGGTCTCTTCCTGGCCTACAACGTTGCTCCTTGCATTCATCTTCATAAAGAGAGCCCCTCGTAAGGTAGAATAAATGGTCCATGACGAAAACCCCGATGGCAGCTCCTTCTCTCGCATTGTGTACGTCCCCATGGCGGTCCCTCATAATGACTCGCACGCTCTGTTTTTCTTTGCTGTGTGCATGGCAGAAATGCCGCCACAGAAGAGATGGAGTCTGAAGGAAACACAAAGGGCCATTCTTTGCGGAGCCGGGCCCATCGGCTTGCACACCTATCACGTTTTCGGGGCTCGGTCTCCAGAGTCCTTAATTGAGATGAATTTGCTTAAGGTATAGTCCAATGTAAATAGCAGTTACGATGACTTTCTTCCTGGCGGCCTGGAATGCACAGCCGTGCTGGGGTAACGTCCCGCTCTCCAAGGGGTTCAGATTCTCTACGGCTAAAATATGTGCATTTATTTAAAAAAAAAACTTCGACTTATGGCAGTGATTAGTCCAGGAGCTTCGAGTGAAGGAACTTTCTGGTTTTCACTGCATTGTGGAAATAATCTACTGCAGTGACTGAGGTGGTGGCACCTATGGAGACTACTCAATGTATGTACATGTGGGGTACAGGATAATGACACTGACACTCGGGGTACAGGATAATGACACTGACACTCGGGGTACAGGATAATGACACTGACACTTGGGGTACAGGATAATGACACTGACACTTGGGGTACGGAATAATGACACTGACACTCGGGGTACAGGATAATGACACTGACACTCGGGGTACAGGATAATGACACTGACACTCGGGGTACAGGATAATGACACTGACACTCGGGGTACAGGATAATGACACTGACACTCGGGGTACAGGATAATGACACTTGGGGTACAGGATAATGACACTGACACTCGGGGTACAGGATAATGACACTGACACTCGGGGTACAGGATAATGACACTGACACTCGGGGTACAGGATAATGACACTGACACTCGGGGTACGGAATAATGACACTGACACTTGGGGTGCAGGATAATGACACTGACACTTGGGGTGCAGGATAATGACACTGACACTTGGGGTACAGGATAATGACACTGACACTCGGGGTACAGGATAATGACACTGACACTCGGGGTACAGGATAATGACACTGACACTTGGGGTTCGGGATAATGACGGGACAGGTCTGGGGTACAGGCTAATGACACTTGGGGTACAGTATGATGACACTGACACTTGGGGGTTCGGGATAATGACACTTGGGGTACAGGATAATGACACTCGGGGTACAGGATAATGACACTTGGGGTACAGGATAATGACACTGACACTTGAGGTTCGGACTAATGACACTGACACTCGGGGTACAGGATGATGACACTGACACTTGGGGTTCGGGATAATGGGACAGGTCTGGGGTACAGGATAATGACACTGACACTTGGGGTTCGGGATAATGACGGGACAGGTCTGGGGTACAGGCTAATGACACTTGGGGTACAGTATGATGACACTGACACTTGGGGTTCGGGATAATGACACTGACACTTGAGGGTACAGGATAATGACACTCGGGGTACAGGATAATGACACTGACACTTGAGGTTCGGACTAATGACACTGACACTCGGGGTACAGGATAATGACACTGACACTTGAGGTTCGGGATAATGACGGGACAGGTCTGGGGTCCACCTATAGAGTAGACCTCGGTGCCGCGCTCTTCTTTTGCGCTGTCTCTCCTTACTTGTCTTTGTGGTTGTTTATACAGAGAAGAATCTCAGCGATGAATGAAGTGAAAGCCGAAGATTAACTTAAAAATTCTTTGTCCGCTGAGAAATCTTTTCATTTCCTGTGTCCTGGAGCCGCGGACTCTTCTGCGTCTCTCCTGAAATACTCAGGACGTAATCCCCTCCATTTTATCTGTATACAGTGTGACCCTGACAATCTGTCCATGAAATATTTTCAAAAACGTTACCGTTAAAACTTCCTTTTGTCTATTTTTGAACCACCCCGTCTCCTGTGACATTCGGACCCTTCCGCCCTACGACTCTTCGCTCTTCTAGAACACCAAGCGTTAACTTCTCCCGGCGTTCCGCGGCTGGGTCCACCCTGTCTTAAAGGATTAGTTCATCTTATTTTCTTCAGTTTTTTGGCGCAGGTGTTAAAAATTCCATTAGCATTAAACATAATTAGAAATCTTTTCCAGATGTGGTATTACTGACTTGGTTGCCATTTTTTTTTTTAATGCAAATTTTAAAAGAAAAAAAAAATTGTAATTTTCCTGATTTTTTTTTTTTTTTAAAACTCCTTTCATTTAGAAATATCTGAATGCTCAAAAGCCGAGTTTGTTCTGGGAAAGTCTGGAATCGAGGGGGGGGGGAGGATAATTGCCTTCATCAGAAGGTTTGAGGCAACGAGAGATTATCATTAGGAAGAAAAATGCAAAAAAAAACCTTCCGTACGTTGAGGCCTCCTGAACAGGTTCATGTTAATCGCCCTCTCATTAAAGTCATTTCCTGGCCCGTCCTCGTAATTCTCCAATAAGTGGCTCTATTGATTGGTCTTATTGAGGTCGTAATCACGCTACGTCTTGTTCCTGACTGGAGAAATGTCTGAATAATGAGCTGCTCAGAGGAATATTTTTGTAACTTTCCATAAGTTCTAAAAAGTCATAAATTCTATTGTACGAGAGCGGCTTAACCAGAAATTCCAACTTAATGGGTGGAGAAGGCATTGTAGACTTTAGGTCCCGTAGGACCTTAGGACCGGTTGGATTTTTCTTCGAGGCCTACTAATGTGAATCCTCACGGGCATCAACATAAAACAATCCAAAATCTTCATAGTCACATTGGTGACGTGGTTCCAATCAGTGGCGTACATACATAGAGAAGTATATGCCCCATAGTAGAGACTAGACCGGGCCCCCACACAGGACAGAAGGGTTTCCGCCTAAACCCTTTTCAATGACCCTTGAGCCATTTTTCCACTGCCTTATTTGCTAAAAGTTGTTCCTTTAGAGGGTAGAGTCCTGACCAGGTTTCCACCTCCAGTAGAAGAGGAGATGATCCCAACTAAGACTGGGCCCCCTCTTATCCTGGGCCCCATAGCAGTCACATGGTCTGCCGCTATGGTAGCTACGCCCTTGGTTCCAAGGACTTGTAGGGACCTTCAGCAGACTCGGACCATGTAGTCTTTTTCTGCCATGATTCTTAAGACTCTACGCTGGTACACATTAGATGTTATGAAGCTTCCCAACGCTCGTCCGGCCCCTGAAGAATCAAGAACATTGGATTTCGTCCTCCCGATCCTTTGGTTTTCTCTCCTCCCACTCACTAAATAAGCACAGTTGGTGGAGCCAAGCTTGCAGAGATATAAGAGGATCATGAGAGATCGCTCTACCAGTGTTCAACCATCAACTATCTAATGTGTATGACCAGTCTTGGTGGGATCCCCACCCATGGGTGGACTGGGTACTTAAAGTAGTCCTGGAAAAAATACTAAAAGGGGACTGGTTTTGTAGTTGGGTCCAAATTGATGGAAGGCAGGGCCGGCAATACCTTATTGTGGCACATCATAGCAACTCAACAGAGTCAAATACCACAGTCCATCACAGAATACATCCCCAAAAACTTCCACTGGCCGACCATGGGGACGGCTCAGGCAGCCACTGGGCATCGGGGAAATTTCCCTGTAAGGTCTATGGCCAATCCGACCTGTTCTCACCAGTGTCCTCTTCCGACATCTCTGTGACCCATCAGGATGGAACTGCCATTTAAGCATCTTTCAGTTGATAATTTCAAAGCTAGGTCTCAGTTGGCGTCTCACTTTTTGTTTTCTTTGCTATGACTATGGAAGTTCTTCTTGCCAAGGAACTGTCTCCTGGAGGAGTCTAAATGCCTCCTAAAAGTTACAGATGTTTTTGAATGTTTTCTGATACAGGAACTTCTGGTTGGGACTTTCCCGTGGTATTGGCCATTCATGGACTTGCTGGAAAATACATTTTTGAAATTTAGAAGAGTCAATTTTTTGGAAGAACCTCCATTTTTGTGGTGTAATCTCGGTCGGACAGTCCTCGATGCGATGGAGGGTTTGACAGTTGTCCTACTCCTTTAAGGTAGCCCAGCTTTAATTTTTTATGGTGCCTTGCCCCACTACTCTCCACGTATTGAATTTGAAAGTAGTTTGTCGACTATAGCAGATCACAGACGAGGCGTCCTTTTTTCCCTCCACGTTCTGGAGAACATTGCTGAGGTTTTCGTTAATACCAGACGCTTAGAGAAGAAGCCAAATACCCCGAATAAACTTTTTTTTTTTCCACATTTTTCCTTTTCATGTGTCAGGAGCTTCATCTGGGTTTGTTTTCCTCCCTCAGAAGAGAAAATTAAAAAGAAAAAAAAATTTAGGAGAGGAAAATGAGAACTTGGAGCTATTATTTTTTTATTTGCTTGATTGGAAAGTCGGAGAGCTCTTACATTCCTGCCCGATGATTAACGGTGAAGCCTGATTGCCCTTAAATAGGGCTTTGATTTTTCCGTAGATGCCGGGATTAAAGGGCCACTCTCCCAATTTATTGTGTCAGTCGTGCTGAGATGAATATTTGCTTTTTGAATCATTTTTTTTAAAATATTTGTCTTGAATATTTACAAAAATGTTTTTGATATTTTTGTGATTTTATATGTGATGCTAATTATAACTGGTCACTAAGAGAGTGAGTTGCGGAGATGACGTAGTCGTATTATGGACTCGTGTTTTATAACCTCTGTGGGTCCATACTGTAGTACTTGTACCTTTTGTGGCTATCTCCATGGACACCCACCTTATTTCTTGGCTGTTTTTGCTTTGTTGGGTAGGTTTTCTTTACTCGATAACCAGCCCGACAATCCTCATTCTCTTTTTGCAGCAATTTCGTGAATGTTTTTGAGTTTTGGCTTTCTCTTGGTGACGTTGTTGTAGAGCGATGAGTTTTGGAATGATGCGCGGCTTCACTGCCCGCCAGGAATAACACCACATCACACAATCTATAGCAGACAGTTCACAGCTGAACTTTGTTTAATAACCTCAAAAAACAGGCTTGAGTTGCAAAAACTTCCGAGCCCCGTATAGACCATCCAGAGGAGGAAATGTTTAAGACGCATCCAAAAAGTTGCAGCAATAAAAATTATTTTCAAATGCTCAATCCGACCCTTAGTGAGCGGATGAATAGTTTCTCTAAAACGTTCCTTTTTTTTCTTTCAGTCTTAAGATTTCTTCGTGGTTTCTCAGATTGTCTCCTGCCAGGTTTTTTTTTTATAGTCTGGTTCTTCTGGTGGACACTTGGCTTGAATTCGGTCAAGGAACCACTAGGTTGTTTTGTCGGGTTAATAGACTTCAATATCTAGGAAAGTCTTGAAGGACCTTTAACGCGGTTCTTCAGTCTTTATCCTTGTCCTTATGAGACTCTGGTGTTAAGGTTACTAATTTTTTCAGCACTCGGCGACGCCCCTAACTCCGCCCACTATACAGCTAGTCTCACCCAGTCGCCTTACTGCTCCACATAGTAAATATTCCCCAGTTATGTACCCTCATTAATATGCCTAGCTATGCCCCCAGTCATATGCCCTGTTATGTGCCCCCAGTAATATACCCTGTTATGTGCCCCCAGTAATATGACCAGCTGTGCCCCCCAGGAATATGATCAGCTGTGCCCCCCAGGAATATGATCAGCTGTTCCCCCCAGGAATATGCTCAGTTATGTGCCCCCAGTGATATGCCCACATTGTGCCCCACTGTAATATGCCCACATTGTGCCCCTAGTAACATTCCCACATTGTGCCCCACTGTAATATGCCCACATTGTGCCCCCAGTAACATTCCCACATTGTGCCCCACTGTAATATGCCCACATTGTGCCCCACTGTAATATAACCACATTGTGCCCCTCACAGAAAGTTTTTTAAAAAAATAAAAACCTTATACTTACCTTCTTCCTAGCAGCAGCATCACCAGCAGGACATCGGCTTCTCTTGTCTGGAGTGGGCAGAGCCAAGGCTGTCGGCTGGCCCCGCCCCCTCCCAGGCAAGAGCTACAGAGAACTGCAGGAGGTAGGGAGAGCTGCAGGGGGGACGGGAGGGAGGATGTAAGAAGCAGCCAGCCGATTCAGCCCATACCGGGACAGCAGAAGAGCCACTGCAATCCGGGGCTGTGCCGCTGGATCCGGGACGGTTGGGAGGTATGCCTAGAGCAACGCTAGTGTAGTTATGAGAACTTGATGTGTGAAGACCCAAACACATGTGGATAACCACTGTGGTCACCTTCTTGAAGGAGTAAAGCAATAACAAGCTGGCCGGAGCGGATCCCAAACATTCTGTGCCACCCGAGGACTACCCAGATTGTGAAGTTCTTGCTCTGTTTTTGCTTGGAACGCGAGCGCAATGTGCTGTTTAGTGGCGGATGTAATATGTTTGTTATAATTGACACTGTTCTGCTGTCAGACTAGTAAACACCGGCTTAGTGACATTCCTCTTGGAGCGCGATCCCAATGTTTATATCTGAGGGGCGGCTCTAGAAGCCTTGGAGATCTTCCAGATTCCTGTCTATCTGTGTCTTTTCTAGACCTCCAAACCTTCTTCTACCAGGTAGTCCTAAATAACCCAACGCGGTTTACGCCCCAGTCCACATCTTATGAACATTCTGTAACCCTCCTCCCTCAGAAAACTTCAGATTTTTTTTTATTTTTTATTTTTTTTTTTACATTTAATTAAAAGCAGAAAGTCTCGTTACTCATGTCAGGTCACGGAGCGATGTGTGTCTAGGATTGAGATCTCGCTAGGGATGTAAGAACCGTATGTTGGCCGGGAGTGTTGGCCTCTCTCGAGCTCCTTGGCCCTTACTTCTCGCCTGCTTTCCATCCAGGCGCAGGAAGGAGGGAAAAAAAAGAAGAAAAACTCAGCTGCCAGTTCTAGGGAGGGAGGAAGAGAGGGGGAGGGGGGATGTGACTGGAAGGGGAGACTGTTAAATTGGGGACCCGGCCAATGATGACAGAAAAAAACGGAGTGTCTGCGATGTGTATTGGAGCGGTGGAGAACAGGCCTGTGATTGATGGGAGCTGGCTGATAGGCCCCGAGCTTGGAATGTGCGCTGGGAGATTGCTAGAAAAACAGTTCCTAATGGATTTCTCAAATGTACCAGTGTGCAGGCCGGGCCAGAAACCGGAGCCAGCTTACCCCCAAATTTTCCATTCTACAGGCCCTGCTCGCCCCTCCCTGCGCACATTAACCATTTGTTGACCAAATCGTCTTGTAGGAGGCCCCAGAGATCAGAGCCAAAGCATGTTGTCTTTTATGTAATGTGTTCAGTGTTTTCTGGTGCCTGAATATAATTCCAGGTCTGCAGTGAAGACTGACACACAGGAGAGAAGGGGGCAGGTCGGATTACATGTGATCATCATCATCATGTTTAGCACTCCCTGTGGCCCCGAACCTCAGTGAATCTGATATAACATATTATGGCTGTCCAACCATCGAGCTCTACAAGAGCAGTGATGTTAATGAGGCATGGAGGCGCTTTGTACCCCGTGCCTCAGCACCGTACTCTATTAACAGTGATTTTTATTTTTGCAGATCTGCAGGATTTCAAGTTTGACACCCAGCACGTCATCGAGGTAGATGAAGGGAACACGGCCGTCATCGCCTGTAACTTACCGGAGAGTCACCCCAAGGCGCAAGTGAGATACAGCGTCAAGCAGGAATGGCTGGAGACGTCCAGAGGTGAGAAACAAAGCCGACCTTTGCTGTATCTAATCCTGTTCTGTGTGATACTGTCTGCTGAGCTTTGTATCTGATCCTATCCTGTGTGATACTGTCTGCTGAGCTGTGTATCTAATCCTATCCTGTGTGATACTGTCTGCTCAGCTGTGTATCTTATCCTATCCTGTGTGATACTGTCTGCTGAGCTGTGTATCTAATCTTATCCTGTGTGATACAGTCTGCTGAACCCCTGTATCTAATCCTATCCTGTGTGATACTGTCTGCTGAGCTGTGTATCTAATCCTATCCTGTGTGATACTGTCTGCTGAGCTGTGTATCTAATCCTATCCTGTGTGATACTGTCTGCCGAGTTGTGTATCTAATCCTGTCCTGTGTGATACTGTCTGCTGAGCTGTGTATCTTATCCTGTCCTGTGGGATACTGTCTGCTGAGCTGTGTATCTAATTACAGGATAGGATTAGGTACACAGCTCAGCAGACAGTATCACATATGGAGATATGTGATACTGTCTGCTGAGCTGTGTATCTAATCCTATCCTGTGTGATACTGTCTGCTGAGCTGTGTATCTAAGCCTATTGTGTGTGATACTTTCTGCTGAGCTGTGTATCTAATCCTATAGTGTGTGATACCATGTCGAGTTGCTGCATGCTGTATCTAAGCCTCTCACGTGTGATACTGCCGCGTGCCCTTGGCTCTCTGCCTGTCCCGGGCCTGGAGCACAGGACACACCTTATCTGCGGTGAACATGTCCGGAGCTGCACCCGCTGAGGACCTGACATCCCTGGTTTGAAGTCATAATACTGAGGAGCAGTTTGTCTCCAGGTGACGGAGACGCCTGAGGCTGCACCGCGTTCTGCTCCACCTGCGGCACTTGAGAGTGTCACCTGTCAAATCCTCCGCACTCCTCTTTTAACCCTTACACCACCTCATGCACACAGCCCCCGGTAGTGTATGGATTAAGTACGGGCTGGCACAGGCATTAAGGGGTTAACCTGCCGCAACCTGTGCTGGGATTAGGAGGGCACGGACTGGTGTTGTCAGGTCTCTGGGTGTCGGGTCTTGTTAGGCAGCTGGTGTCAAATAAAAATTAAATAATAATCCTCGGGGCGGCCCAGACAATGCGATCCTTACCTGCTGTCACTTCAGACCGACGCCAACCAGGGGTGGGGAAAATACTGCAGAAGGTGGTGGGGCAACATGGGCGCAGTACACGTCACATGAGGGAACTGGTTATAAAACAATTCCGAAGTGTAATGATGGTGTTCAGAGTAGGCCAAGGAGAGGACCAGTAGACCAGAACCATACCCCATGACACCCTGGAAGAAGTAAGGAAGTATGTCTTGGGACTCCTCATAGCTCTTTAAATTACTAGGGCTCCTCATGGGTGGGGCTTATATTTTCCAAGCCCTTAATTGGATGTCTCCACTACCTCAGCTTTGAAGAACATTGGGCTAATGTCACCTTTTGGTATGAGCCGGGTCTTGGATGTTGAGTTGACTTCTTCGGCTTTTAATGGCGTTCAGAGCAGGCCAGTGTATGGGCGCAAGTGCCAAGCAGAGGACCAGTAGACCAGAACCATACCCCATGACACCTGGAAGAAGTAAGGAAGTATGTCTTGGGACTCCTCGCAGCTCTTTAAATTACTAGGGCTCCTCGTGGGTGGGGCTTATATCTCCCAAGCTCTTAATTGGATGTCTCCACTACCTCAGCTTGGGCTAATGTCACCCGTGGTTACCTTTTGGTATGAGTCTGGTCTTGGATGTTGAGATGACTTGTTCCTCCCTTGTGCCCGCAGATAATTATCTCATCATGCCCTCTGGGAACCTACAGATAGTGAACGCCACTCAAGAAGATGAAGGAACTTATAAGTGTGCGGCGTACAACCCAGTGACCCAGGAGGTGAAGACCTCGGTGTCCAGCGACCGACTTCGTGTTCGACGTAAGTGGAGATGATGAGTCCAACCAGAAATATCACAACGTAGACCGTATGTGACCATTATGTTCTGTGTCTAGGGTCCACGGCCGAGGCCGCCCGTATCATCTACCCGCCAGTGGCCCAAACCATTATTGTCACCAAAGGCCAGAGCCTCATCCTAGAGTGCGTGGCGAGTGGCATGCCGCCTCCTAGAGTCTCCTGGGCCAAAGATGGGGCTGATGTGAGTGGTCACAACAAAACACGCTTCTTACTCACCAACCTCCTGATAGAGGCCACGAGTGAGGAGGATTCTGGGATGTACACCTGTACGGCCACCAATGGAATCGGGGACGGTGGATCGGCCTTCATCTTCTATAACGTACAAGTTTTTGGTGAGCTTCTAGTTCGTTTTTTAGAAGGTCGGAGGAGCTAGTCTCTTAAAAGACTCCATGGTTAATTCTGTACCATTTTTCTTCTCCCTCTAGAACCTCCAGAGGTCAACATGGAGAGCTCCCAGCAGATCATCGCCTGGGGTCAAAGTGCAAAGTTCACCTGCAACGTTAAAGGCAATCCTCAGCCCTCTGTGGTCTGGTTGAAGAATGCGGTGGCCCTTCTACCCAGCTCAAGGCACAAGATTTCCAGGAGGATCCTTCGGGTCAACAGCGTGGGGCCCGAGGATGATGGCATCTACCAGTGCGTAGCCGAGAACGAGGTTGGGAGCGCACAAGCGTTGACATTCCTGATGACCACAAGGACGGGTAAGGAACATGGACCCAAAGTTGCCCCTGAAAATATTGTATGTAGTCGAAGGTTTGTGATGGGTCGTAACCTTCTCACCATGTTTTATCTTCAGGAACATTTCTAAACGTGGCATCTGAGCGGGATTCTCTTCCTCCAACTGCACCGCCGATCCCGGATGACAAGCAGCTGCTCTTAAAGGCGCAGTTGAAGCCGAGACCTCCCACCCCAGGATTACCTGCCCCGTGTCCGCCCGACAAAACTGACGTCCTACAGCCCGAGGCTCCGATAATTCTCAGCTCGCCTCGGACCTCGAAGACCGATTACTATGAACTGACCTGGAAACCGCGACACAACGGCGGAGCCCCGATCCTGTTCTATACAGTCAAACACCGCAAGGTAAGTAGAGGAGAGCGAATTCAGCACCCGATTCACCCAATCTGGCACCTTGCCCGTCTATAGAATACAGTGGGTGAATGGGCTTACAAAATTAATTGGTGAAATTTGGAGACCATTGTTGCTTAGCGTAGGTCATCAGTATGAGATTGATGGGACGTTCCCAGAGACTACATCCATAGTCGT
>ONZH01015467.1:0-12500 GCA_900303285.1 Rhinella marina | reverse complement strand
AGCTGTAGGCTGTCCAGGGCTGCTGGGAGTTGTAGTTTTGCAACAGCTGGAGGACCGCAAGTTGAGCATGTCTGTTCTAGAGTATGTTGAGTATCTATAACCATATATATATATGTTCTATGATGGGTAGATGTGAATTTTTTAGATCATATTGTGTTGCTATGAAAGGATAGAGTATGCTATATATGGATGACATATATGTTCTAGAGAATGATAGGTTAGATAGGAACATTCTAGAGCGTGATGGGTAGAAATTAATGTTCTAGATCACATTGTGTTGATATGAACATAATAGAACATGATATGTCAATATAAACTTTCTAGAGCAAGTTGGGTAATAGGAGCATTCTAGAATATATTGTCCCTATATGAACATTCTAGATCATGGTGGGTAGATATGAACAGACTAGAGCTTGTTATTTTGGTTAAACAGTCTAGAAATGTCAGGTAGATAGGAACATTCTAGAATAGATTGTGCAAATATGAACATTCTAGAGCATGATGGGTAGATATGAACATTCTAGAGCATGATGGGTAGATAGGAACATTCTAGAGCATGATGGGTAGATATGAATGTTCTAGAGCATGATGGGTAGATAAGGAACATCTAGAGCATGATGGGTAGATATGAATGTTCTAGAGCATGATGGGTAGATAGGGACTCTAGAGCATGATGGTAGATAGGACATTCTAGAGCTGATGGGTAGATAGGAACATTCTAGAGCATGATGGGTAGATAGGAACATTCTAGAGCATGATGGGTAGATATGAACATTCTAGAGCATGATGGGTAGATATGAACATTCTAGAGCATGATGGGTAGATATGAACATTCTAGAGCTGATGGATATGTAGATATGAACATTCTAGAGCATGATGGGTAGATAGGAACATTCTAGAGCATGATAGGATCTGAGCATGATGGTAGATAGGAACATTAGAGCTAGAGAGCATGATGGGTAGATATGAACTTCTAGAAGCATGATGGTAGCATAGGAACATTCTAGAGCATGATGGCGTAGATAGGAACATTCTAAGCGATGGGTAGATATGAACATTCTAGAGCATAATGGGTAGATAGGAACATTCTAGAGCATGATGGGTAGATATGAATGTTCTAGAGCATGATGGGTAGATATGAACGTTCTAGAGCATGATGGGTAGATATGAACGTTCTAGAGCATGATGGGTAGATATGAACATTCTAGATCACATTGTGTTGATATGAACATTCTACAGCATGCCACGTCAATCTAAACTTTCTAGAGCATATTGGATAATAGGAATATTCTAGAACATATTGTGCCTGTATGAACATTTTAAAGCAGGTTATCTTGATATGAAGAGTCTAGAACATGATGGGTAGATATGAACCTTCTAGTACATATTGTATTGACATAAATATTGTAGGGGATGTTAGGCAGGTAGGAGCGGCCTAGATTATTCTGAGTGGATATGAGAGTTCTGGAGTTATATTGACATACATGTTCTAGAACATGTTAGTTAGATCGGTACTTTCTAGATTACATTGTGCAGATATGAACATTGTAGCAAATTATGTAGATATGAACAGTCTAGAGCAGGGATGCCCAAACTACGGCCTTCCAGCTGTTGCAAAACTACAACTCCCAACAAGCCCTGATAACTGTAGGCTTTCCGGGCATGCTGGGAGTCGTAGTTTTGCAACAGCTGGAGGGCGGTAGATTGAACACCCCTGCTCTAGAGCACGATGGGTAGATGTAAACATGTAAACGTTCTAGATTGTGTTGTTACATCACCTTCATTTTTATTTTGCAGAGCAAACAGACGTGACTTTTCCCAGTACAGGCCTCCTTAACCCCTCCTCCTGCCAGTACACCATGGTGCCGCTCCGCGGGGCCCCGGTCATCAGCACCATCCCTTACTCTAACGGGACTGTGGTGAATGGAAACTGTCCTTCAGCCAAACTGGTGTACCCCGGGGGCAAGCAGAGAGATTACTGCACCGAGACCCTGCACAAGGTGACGGCACCCACAAATTACCGCGGGTTACACTGTGTTGGATTCTCTAGTCACATCCAGAGCTGCATTCACAACAAGCACAGGCAAGCTGCGAGGAATGTGTCTGTCTGATTACCAGTGACAGCCGGCATAGGTTTCTTACAGCAGCTTTGGATGTGACTGGAGCATAAGACAACAATGTAATAATATAGGATGCATTGTATCACCTGGTTATAGGATCTGATGAGGGTAGTAGTGCCCTACAGTTTGTGGAATGTACTGATTGTATTCTGTTCTGTATACACAGGATGAGGCCAGCACCCTGCTAGAGAATGACTGCCGACCCCCCGAGCACATGGACTTTCACCCCGCAGAGTAAGTGTACCCCTCCTGTACCAGTCCGTCCGATCAGTGATGTACAGTGTGATCAGACTGTTGTAATCTCAGTATTATAGTCGTACCTTGTATTCACTATAAACGGTATTCACTACAGGTTATTTGAACGGCAGAGCAGCGATGTGACCATAAAGTGCGACTTGTGTGATCCGGACACCCCTGAGAGAACTCATCCATATGTAGAGATCTCCCCACCTGAGGACCAGGGGTCACCCAGAATACAGGACGCCAACCAGACGTTCCCCATCCTGGCTGTGCCCACAGAACACTCCATATGCCAAGGTACAATCCACATAATACATATCTTCTACATACTTCAACCCAGACCCACTACTTCATATATCATCAGTCATCCTCTGGCTGATAACAGGGAGCAATAGATTGTATTCTCCTGTCCTACAGTCATCCTCTCCCCTGAAATGGCTGATAACAGGGAGCAATAGATTGTATTCTCCTGTCCTACAGTCATCCTCTCCCCTGAAATGTCTGATAACAGGGAGCAATAGATTGTATTCTCCTGTCCTACAGTCATCCTCTCCCCTGAAATGTCTGATAACAGGGAGCAATAGATTGTATTCTCCTGTCCTACAGTCATCCTCTCCCCTGAAATGTCTGATAACAGGGAGCAATAGATTGTATTCTCCTGTCCTACAGTCATCCTCTCCCCTGAAATGTCTGATAACAGGGAGCAATAGATTGTATTCTCCTGTCCTACAGTCATCCTCTCCCTGAAATGGCTGATAACAGGGAGCAATAGATTGTATTCTCCTGTCCTACAGTCATCCTCTCCCCTGAAATGGCTGATAACAGGGAGCAATAGATTGTATTCTCCTGTCCTACAGTCATCCTCTCCCCTGAAATGTCTGATAACAGGGAGCAATAGATTGTATTCTCCTGTCCTACAGTCATCCTCTCCCTGAAATGTCTGATAACAGGGAGCAATAGATTGTATTCTCCTGTCCCTACAGTCATCCTCTCCCCTGAAATGTCTGATAACAGGGAGCAATAGATTGTATTCTCCTGTCCTACAGTCATCCTCTCCCCTGAAATGTCTGATAACAGGGAGCAATAGATTGTATTCTCCTGTCCTAACAGTCATCTCTCCCCTGAAATGGTCTGATAACAGGGAGCAATAGATTGTATTCTCCTGTCCTACAGTCATCCTCTCCCCTGAAATGTCTGATAACAGGGAGCAATAGATTGTATTCTCCTGTCCTACAGTCATCCTCTCCCCTGAAATGGCTGATAACAGGGAGCAATAGATTGTATTCTCCTGTCCTACAGTCATCCTCTCCCCTGAAATGTCTGATAACAGGGAGCAATAGATTGTATTCTCCTGTCCTACAGTCATCCTCTCCCCTGAAATGTCTGATAACAGGGAGCAATAGATTGTATTCTCCTGTCCTAAGGCCCTTTTACACGGGCCGATGTGTCTCTCTGCCCGAGCGCCGATTAGCGATATCGGCGCTCGGCAGGGAGCCTTTACACGGCCCGATGAATCGAGCGCCGGGCCGCACGAGTGATCGCTGTATCGCTCGTGCGGCCCGGAAGCTCCATACTGTCAGGCGCACATCGCCTGTTTACACAGGCCGATGTGCGCCCGACAGATTGGATCTTTTGTAGAAACCAAAAGATCCAATCAGCCGACGAACGAGCGTTTTCCTCGTTCGTCGGCTGATTAGGGCCACTTTTACACGGGCCGATTATCGGCACTAGCATTCCTAGGAACGATTTTTCGGCCGATAATCGGCCCGTGTAAAAGGACCTCTACAGTCATCCTCTCTTCTGAAATGTCTGATAACAGGGAGCAATAGACTGTATTCTCCTGTCCTACAGTCATCCTCTCCCCTGAAATGGCTGATAACAGGGAGCAATAGACTGTATTCTCCTGTCCTACAGTCATCCTCTCCCCTGAAATGTCTGATAACAGGGAGCAATAGATTGTATTCTCCTGTCCTACAGTCATCCTCTCCCCTGAAATGTCTGATAACAGGGAGCAATAGATTGTATTCTCCTGTCCTACAGTCATCCTCTCCCCTGAAATGTCTGATAACAGGGAGCAATAGATTGTATTCTCCTGTCCTACAGTCATCCTCTCCCCTGAAATATCTGATAACAGGGAGCAATAGATTGTATTCTCCTGTCCTACAGTCATCCTCTCCCCTGAAATGTCTGATAACAGGGAGCAATAGATTGTATTCTCCTGTCCTACAGTCATCCTCTCCCCGACCAGTAGAGAGGGCGGTCTTTATCTCTGCCTGTCGTTACAGTGTGTTGACGCGGTTTCTTCTTCCTGCAGACTGCTCGTGTTTCCTGCCCCCGGTGGAGATGGCGGACAGTCTGGTGAAGCTGAGTTCTCTCTCGGACCCCCATTTCCCACCAGTACAGACCAGTGATCCAGAGGACGGTCCCTCCCAGCACACATCCCAAGGACCGGCTACTTAATGGACTGAGGACTGAATAATGGACTATATATGGGATGATGGAGCTGAAAGACAGAATTCTGCTGAGAACCCGACACTACGTGTCCAGCGATGCGGCAGAGCAGACACTGAACCAGCAGGGAGCTGCAGAGAGATCCTGTCCATAGAAGCTATCAGATGCGGTCCCGGGCCCCACAAGGGGCCCCGCTCAGTACTATTCCGTCTCCAGCTCGTTCACCCCCCGAAGATAAATGGAGTCTATTTTTCTACGATAGATATTTATATATTTATGCCGTGTACATAGATTTATTTTCTTTATAAGGAAGGATTTGTATGGTCATAGTCCCACGACCGCCCCTCCCCCCCCCCCCCACGATTCCACAGGATCCACCAGATCTAATGTATAGCTTGTGCTAGCATGTAAGCCCGGCGAGGCGCGAGGCACGGTGCGAGGCGCTCATGTGATATGTATCCCCCGCCTTCATGCAATATCTGGCTGCTTTCAGTGTCATTGTACGAAAATAAATACGTATTATAAAACCTGTCGCCCCCGGTCCGAGCGTCGCTGCTTCTTAAAGGGCCCCCGCCTGCAGAAACAGAAGTAATCAGCACTGCGGGGGGGGGGAGCTGTCAGAAAACAGGCCAAAGCAGTCAATATGGAGAAAATGTATGCAAATCAGGGCTTCGGTGCACCATGGGCGGGGCTTAGCTCCTCGGTGCACCTCAGCTCCCCACCCCTCAGTGCACTCAAGTCCTCATTTGCATAAAGAATAAAAGCCTTCTTTTAATTTGCAATGCTGCAAATGATGGGTGTCCTTTCGGCCAGAAGGATCAAACGACTTGCTTAATAGGGTTGATCCTGCTGTAAGGTTCTCGGCTGTAATTACACCGCCTCCCCAAAGACGTTGTGTAGAAATGGGGAAAGGAGCTGGGGGGAGGGGACGGGGGAACTTGTAAAGGGAAGGTGACTTGCCTTCTTCCTGGTGCTGGGTCCCCACTCCTTCTGACGCCCCCCCCCCCCATTCTTGCACAACCCCTTTAATGGCGGTATAATTTTCTTTATGTATGGCTGGATCTGTCACAGCTGAGAAGTGGATACAATTGTATCACTGCAGACAATGCTCTGTGATATAAATACAGCAGCTGCACAGGTCTCTCTGCTGGTTTGTTACAATGTATCAGTCTGGAGTCCAGGACGTCTACAGCACAGAGCAATATAATGGCAGGACCAGCTATGGACAGGAGGACTGCCTCTGAATGTAAGGGTTTTCAACAGTGACATCCACAGTGCCCCCATAACAGTGACATCCACAGATCCCCGTAACAGTGACCTCCACAGTGCCCCCGTAACAGTGACATCCACAGTGCTCCCATAACAATGACATCCACAGTGTCCCCATAACAGTGACATCCACAGTGCCCCCATACAGTGACCAATCCCCACAGTGCCCCCCATAACAGTGCCCACAGTGACCTCCACAACAGTGACATCCACATCCACAGCCCCCGTAACAGTGACCTCCACAGTGCCCCCACCGTAACAGTGACATCCACAGTGCCCCCACAGTGCATCCCCGTAACAGTGACATCCACAGTGCCCCCGTAACAGTGACCTCCACAGTGCCCCCATAACAGTGACATCCACAGTGCCCCCATAACAGTGACATCCACAGTGCCCCCGTAACAGTGACCTCCACAGTGCCCCCCATAACAGTGACATCCACAGTGCTCCATAACAGCTCCACAACAGTCCACAGTGACATCCACAGTGTCCCCATAACAGTAACAGTGACCTCCACAGTGCCCCATAACAGTGACATCCACAGTGACATCCACCCCATAACAGTGACATCCACAGTGCCCCATAACAGTGACATCCACAGTTGCCCCCCGTAAACAGTGACATCCACAGATCCCCGTAACAGTGACTCCACAGTGCCTCCCATAACAGTGACATCCACAGTGCCCCCATAAACAGTGACATCCACAGTGCCCCATAACAGTGCACATCCACAGTGCCCCCATAACAGTGACATCCACAGTGCCCCCATAAAAGTGACATCCGCAGTGCCCCCAATAACAGTGACATCCGCAGTGCCCCATAACAGTGACATCCACAGTGCCCCCATAACAGTGACATCCACAGTGCCCCCATAACAGTGACATCCACAGTGCCCCCATAACATGACATCCACAGTGCCCCCCATAACAGTGACACCATACATGCCCCATAACAGTGACATCCACAGTGCCCCCATAACAGTGACATCCACAGTGCCCCCATAACAGTGACTTCCAGTGCCCCATAACAGTGACCTCCACAGTGCCCCATAACAGTGACCTCCACAGTGCCCCCATAACAGTGACCTCCACAGTGCTCCCACATAACAGTGACCTCCACAGTGTCCCATAACAGTGACTCCACAGTGCCCCCCATACAGGCAGTGCCCCATACAGTGACCTCCCAGTGCCCCATAACACAGTGCCCCATAACAGTTCCACAGTGCCCCCATAACAGTGACCTCCACTCCACAGTGCCCATAACAGTGACCTCCACAGTGCCCCCGTAACAGTGACTCCACAGTGCCCCCGTAACAGTGACCCACAGTGCCCCGTAACAGTACCTCCACAGTGACCTCCACAGTGCCCCCATAATCAGTTTATCTTACACGTTTCTGGTGGTCATAACATTGACTTATGGTTGTCGTCCACCAGAAAAATAAGTAAGTAAAATTGATTTTTACATTTTTCTATATATTTCAAGACTAAATAAAGTAGGATGGATTTAGCGCTGCGCACTCTTCTATTTCCTGTGTATCCGCCGGGTCCTGTTTCCAGGCAGCAGCAGAGAGGACGGAGGAATCGGAATAACGCCCGGATCATCGCCCTTTCTCCAGAAATCCAGCCCCTATAACCTGTAATATGAGTGCACTCCTGGTCCCTCCTGTAATGAGGAGCTCCCCCTAGTGGTGGCTGCCGGTAGACAGAACAGTATTATGTACTATCGCTGTACCTTGGCAGGGGCTTTGGATCTTTGTATCAGGAAATGACTCTATATCTTTATTCAGATGATTGACATGGAGTCCGGATGTCTGTGTACATGGGGGCTCAGTGGGATCAGACCCTTGGGCAGGTCAGGGTTAATGCTATAAATAGCCGTTGGCTCGAGGACCTGCGCAGCTGCTGCAGGCGGCCGTATAGCAGTATACATCTGGTGCGTCACACTTTCCGCTGTCGCCGCCGTCCGGCTCTAGATCATTTTATTTTACTGCTGTTTACACTGGGCCCCGATCCCAGCGCCGGCATCTGGGGAGCAGCAGCTCAAACACCCGCTGAATGGCCGCTTCTTGTCTTCAGCCCTCGCTGCCCCGGCCAGAAATCCCTCGCATGGCGGCCGCCGAGGTGCGATACTTATCTTGGCTGCTGCTCGCGCCTGGAAGAAAGAAGGCGCCATTTTTATAAAGAAAATAAGAAGCGCTGCTGAGATTAACCCCTTCACTGACCAAGGGGACTGGAGCAGGGAAAGTCAGCAACATGATGAGGGGAGTAGTACTGTGTGCTTCTCTATAACTGTATCACACAGGATAGGATTAGATACACAACTCAGCAGACAGTATCACACAGAAGAGGATTAGATACACAGCTCAGCAGACAGTATCACCCAGGATAGGATTAGATACACAGCTCAGCAGACAGTATCACAGGAGAGGATTAGATACACAGCTCACAGACAGTATACACAGGATAGATTAGATACACAGCTCAGCAGACAGTATCACACAGGACAGGATTAGATACACAGCTCAGCAGACAGTATCACACAGGATAGGATTAGATACACAGCTCAGCAGACAGTATCACACAGGATAGGATTAGATACACAGCTCAGCAGACAGTATCACACAGGATAGGATTAGATACACAGCCAGCAGATCACAACAGACAGGATAGGATTAGATACACAGCTCAGCAGACAGGATAGGATTAGATACATAACACAGGATAGGATTAGATACACAGCTCAGCAGACAGTATCACACATGATAAGATTAGATACACAGCTCAACAGAGAGTATCACACAGGATAGGATACACAGCTCAGCAGACAGTATCACATAGGATAGGATTAGATACACAGCTCAGCAGACAGTATCACATAGGATCGGATTAGATACACAGCTCAACAAACTGTATCACACAGGGTAGGATTAGATACACAGCTCAGCAAACCGTATCACAGGCTAGGATTAGATACAAAGCTCAGCAGGCCGTATCACCGGATAGAATTAGATACATAGCTCAGAAGACTGTATCACACAGGCTAGGATTAGATACACAGCTCAGCAAACCGTATCACGGGCTAGGATTAGATACAAAGCTCAGCAGGCCGTATCACAGGATAGGATTAGATACATAGCTCAGAAGACTGTATCACACAGGATAGGATTAGATACACAGCCCAACAGACAGTATCACACAGGATAGGAATAGATACACAGCTCAGCAGACAGTATCACACAATAGGATTAGATACACAGCTCAGCAGACAGTATCACATAATAGGATTAGATACACAGCTCAGCAGACAATATCACACAATAGTATTAGATACACAGCTCAGCAGACAGTATCACACAATAGGATTAGATACACAGCTCAGCAGACAGTATCACATAATAGGATTAGATGCACAGCTCAGCAGACAGTATCACACAGGATAGGATTAGATACATAGCTCAGCAGACGGTATCACACATGTTAGATACAGACTTAGGGCTCATGTACACGACCATATGTATTTTGCTGTTCGCAAAATTGGATCCGCAATAAATACAGATGACGTCCGTGTGCATTCCATATTTTGTGGAACAGACATATGGACGGAAACGTAATCGCACGGAGTACCATTTTTTTGTGCGCCAATTGAAATGAATTGTTCCGCATATGGTCCAGAAACAAAGGTAATGAACACGGAAAGAAAATCCGGTCGTATACATGAACTCCTTAGATATACTAGTGCAGCGTCTCGGACAGAATTGCAGAATTTGAGTATTTGGTAACATTACATGATGGGGGTTGTAGTGTCATGTAGTTCTCTGTATCGCACATGACTTTTCCCTCATGAGGTCTGTACTGGTGCCGGGCAGAGATGTGGCCCTAGGACTGTAGCAGCCCGGTCAGTGTGTGCTGTCACTGGAAGGTCTCCGGGCACCACCTGCTGGTCAGCACTGGAACTGCAGGGTTCCTTTTCTATTTCTGCATTTTTCTATCTCTTCAAAAGTTTTCTCTTTTCTAGATAATATCGGCCGCTGTGCAGACTGTGGAATGTCACCATTCTCCTTTTTTAATAAGAAAAACATAATCATTTTGATAACATCCATGAGGTAATTAGGTTTTACTGTACTTTCAAACACCGGGCACATCCACAATACAAATACACCACACACACAACACACACATACAAGACACATACAACACGCATACAACCCACACACTATGCATGCACCAAGCATATAACACACACTATATATACAAGCCATGTTCACATCCACAACATACACTACACACAGAATACACATACAACACACATACAAGACACATACAACATTCATACAACACACATACAAAACACATATAACACACACATAAGACACATACAAACAAACACATACAAGACACATACAAGACTCATAGAACACACACAATACATATACAAAGACACATACAAAACACATATAACACACACATACGACACATATAAAAGACACATACAAACACAACACACATACAAGATGCGTACAACACACACAGTACTCATACAAGACATATACAAGACACACACTATACATACACCACTCGTACACCACACATACAACACACACACTATATATACAAGCCATGTGCACTTCCACAACTCATACACATACACCACACACAATACACATACAAAACACATTCAATGCACACACTATACATACACCCCACACACGCTACACATACAACACACATGCAAAACACAAACGAAACGCATACACCATATATACAAGCCATATGCACATCCACCTTATCTCTACACACATACAATACACATTAACCCCTCATACACCACTTATACATTGTCTGTTTTTTGTGGGATTTAACTCTTAGAGGCCCTGGAAATTTTTCAGATTTTGCGTTTTTGTTTTTCACTCCGTTTTTTATTTTCCGTTCACGATGCTTTATGAGGACTTATTTTTGCAGGACAGGTGGTACTTTGGCACCATTTACGGTTGTAGACAATGTAGTGGGAATGTTACCTACATTCTCCCGGTCAGTACGATTACAGAGATATCGCACTTGTGTCGTTTTTCTTGTGTTTTAATACTGAAAAAAATGAAAAACCTTGACATTTTTTTAATATAAAAAAATAACTTTTTAACTTTTTTATAACTTTTTTGCAGCTGTGTGACGCCTCATTGTTTGCGGGGCGATCTATACTTTTCAGTGATAACATTTTGAAGTTTGTGCGACTTTTTCATCACTTGTATAACACATTTTGGGAAGTTGACGTGACAAACAATGGTGAATCGGACGTTGTAATTTTCTTTCTGTTACACCATTCGCTGTATGGGATTGATATTGTTATACTTTAATAGTCTGGGTGTTTTCTCATGCGGCGATACCCATGATGTGTATTGTTTTTTATTGGTTAAGTATTTTGATTTTGGGGAAGGGGGGAGGGTATTTGAACTTTTATATTTTATTTTTTAAATATTTAAAAAACTTTTTTTTTTTAAACTTTTTTTGTTTTTTTACTGAGTGACTATAACTGACAATCACTAGATTGCCCATTGTGTTGATTGTTCACTATAAAACCATCACTGAACACTTCATTATTAATACAACAACACAGTGCTGCCACCCGGTGGCCTCTAATGGTCATTATATGTCAGTAAACTGCCAATGTTCACTGATATCAGCCGCGGAACGCTGGTACGGGAGCGGGTGTACGCGGCACCTGCTTCCAGACCGCTCAGATGTCATAAAACAGCAGAAATCTGGTATCGAGCAGGCGCCATGCTTAAAGACATGACTTCCGAAGTACGTATACAGTGCAGGTCACGAAGGAGTTTAAAGGGCATCTGTCAGCAGATTTGTCCCTATGACCCCGGCTGACCTGTTACATGTGCACTTGGCAGCTGAAGACATCTGTGTTGGTCCCATGTTCATATGTGTCTGAGCCTCTAGGAGCAATAGAGGCGTTACCATTACTCCTAGAGACTCTGCTCTCTCTGCAACTGCCGCACCGCTTTCATTGATAGTGGTCTTGTTCCTTTTTTTTCCTCCCTGTACCCTTTCACTTGTGTGTCAGTTTTCACTGTAGATCTGCCATTCTATTCCCTAGAGCAGTTTGGGACAGTGATTATAAGACAAGGACAGAGAAGAACATGAGATTGGGGAGGAAGATTAGGTCAGGGAACAAGATGAGATCATACAGTCAACAATAGAGGGAGCTCACTACATACAGACTATACAGTCACCACTAGAGGGAGCTCACTACATACAGATTATACATCCACCACTAGAGGGAGCTCACTACATACAGATTATACAGTCACCACTAGAGGGAGCTCACTACATACAGATTATACAGTCACAACTAGGAAGAGCTCACTACATACAGATTATACAGTCACCACTAGAGGGAGCTCACTACATACAG
>ONZH01015465.1:0-26070 GCA_900303285.1 Rhinella marina | reverse complement strand
TCTCTTAGGTTCAGATATCTCTCCGGTTATAGATGTCTCTTATGTTCAGATATCTCTCCGGTTAAGATGTCTTATGTTCAGATATCTCTCCGGTTATAGATGTCTCTTATGTTCAGATATCTCTCCAGTTATAGATGTCTCTTTGTTCAGATATCTCTCCTTAGTCAGATATCTCTCGGTTTCAGATGATTATCTCTCTTATGTTCAGATATCTCTCCGGTTTAGATGTCTCTTAGGTTCAGATATCTCTCTTAGTTCGGTTATAGATGTCTCTTATGTTCAGATATCTCTCCGGTTTCAGATGTCTCTTATGTTCAGATATCTCTCCGGTTTCAGATGTCTCTTAGGTTCAGATATCTCTCCAGTTATAGATGTCTCTTAGGTTCAGATTTTATCTCTTCAGGTTATAGATTGATATCTCTCCTTAGATGTCTCTTATGTTCAGATATCTCTCCGTAGCTTTAGATGTCTCTTATGTTCAGATATCTCTCCGGTTATAGATGTCTCGGTTTATGTTCAGATATCTCTCCGTTATAGATGTCTCTTAGGTTCAGATATCTCTCCGGTTATAGATGTCTCTTATGTTCAGATATCTCTCCGGTTATAGATGTCTTTTAGGTTCAGATATCTCTCCGGTTTCAGATGTCTCTTAGTTCAGATATCTCTCCTCTCTTAGGTTCAGATAGTTATAGATGTCTCTTATGTTCAGATATCTCTCCGGTTATAGATGTCTCTTAGGTTCAGATATCTCTCCGGTTATAGATGTCTCTTAGATTGAGATATCTCTCCGGTTATAGATGTCTCTTATGTTCAGATATCTCTCCAGTTATAGATGTCTCTTAGGTTCAGATATCTCTCCGGTTATAGATGTCTCTTTAGGTTCAGATATTCTCTCCGGTATTAGATGTCTCTTAGATTGAGATATCTCTCCGTTATAGTCTCTTATGATATCTCTCTTATGTTCAGATATCTCTCGGTTATAGATGTCTTTTAGGTTCAGATATCTCAGATGTCCGTTCAGATATTCTCCAGATGTTCAGATATCTCTCCGTTATAGATGTCTCAGATATCTCTCCGGTTATAGATGTCTCTTATGTTCAGATATCTCTCCGGTTATAGATGTCTCTTAGGTTCAGATATCTCTCCGGTTATAGATGTCTCTTAGGTTCAGATATCTCTCCAGTTATAGATGTCTCTTATGTTCAGATATCTCTCCGGTTATAGATGATGTCTCTTAGTTCAGATATCTCTCCGGTTATAGTCTCTTATGTCTTCTATATGTTCAGATATCAGATATCTCTCCGGTTATAGTCTCTTATGTCTCTTAGGTTCAGATATCTCTCCGGTTATAGATGTCTCTTAGGTTCAGATATCTCTCCGGTTTCAGATGTCTCTTATGTTCAGATATCTCTCCAGTTATAGATGTCTCTTAGGTTCAGATATCTCTCCAGTTATAGATGTCTCTTAGGTTCAGATATCTCTCCGGTTATAGATGTCTCTTAGGTTCAGATATCTCTCCGGTTATAGATGTCTCTTAGGTTCAGATATCTTTTAGATTTCAATATATCTGAGGTTTGGATATCTCTCAGGCTCAGATCCAGATTTCTTTCTAGAAATCTTTCATTTACATCTCTCACATCCAGTTAACACTCAGGTATCACTGTCTCTCAAGGCTAGAGATCTCTCAGGTTTGGAGTCACAAAAATTCATCTGTCAAATGAATCAGAATTTTTGTTTGATTCGCTTTTGACAAAGCGCGCAAAAAACGACGCACAATGTCATTTCATGTGAAAATCAAGGAGAGGAAGGGAGATATGATCACATGACCCTAGGAGGGAGGGGGCTTACTCTGATTGGCTCAGAGGCTGACAGACAGCCTGATCAGCCAATCAGGGGGCAGTATTCAGTCAGGTCCTTCTGCTCAGAAGGAGCCAGATGTTTTGTATAACTTGCCAGCACCCCAATAGCTTACATTCTCCTGCAGTTCATGGGCTTATTGCCAGCACCCCAATAGCTTACATTCTCCTGCAGTTCATGGGCTTATTGCCATCACCCCAATAGTTTACATTCTCCTGCTGTTCATGGGCTTATTGCCAGCACTCCAATAGCTTACATTCTCCTGCAGTTCATGGGCTTATTGCCAGCACCCCAATAGCTTACATTCTCCTGCAGTTTATGGGCTTATTGCCAGCACCCCAATAGCTTACATTCTCCTGCAGTTTATGGGCTTATTGCCAGCACCCCAATAGCTTATATTCTCCTGCAGTTTATGGGCTTATTGCCAGCACCCCAATAGCTTAGATTCTCCTGCAAACACTTAGCAAAAAAAACATATTGTGCTTTGTTAGTGAATGCATACCGTGCATTTATATACCAGTTAAACATTAATGCATTGTACTGCATCAAGATCCCATGCATTATTGCTGAAGGCGTTGTGCTGTAATGCTGTAAACAGTATGTCTATACTAGTTAACCATTAACACATTATTAGTGAATAAGTTGTGCTGTAATAGCTTCATTAATACTCATAGTATTACCATTTTAAACTGTCAATACCAGTGTGCAGTGTGTTTGTAGAAGTGGAGGGACACTTAATTGCATCTCTGTCATTAAATTACAGAAAAAATGCATGCAATTTCACAAGTACCGTTTAGTAATCTGTGTGCACCAAACCCGTGACTTTTCTTTTAAAGGCCTCATATGGTAAACGAAAGAGAGAACAGTGAAAGACCCAGGCCTCATCAGCTCAGAGTCACAGCGTGGGTAATAGTAGCACCAGCCAGTAGTAGTAGCACCAGCCAGTAGTAGTAGTAGCAGAAGCAGGCCACAGTTCTCTCTGGCCTCTAGTAGGTGCCTCATTATCATTGAGGAGAAGAGGATGAGATTGTGGATTAGATGGCTCACTCCTCCTCTCAGTCACAGCAGGATGACATGGAGGTGACTTCTGAGTCTGACACAATGCCTTCGAGCCCAAGTTCCCAGCATTCCTCCTGTTCCTCCTCCTTACATCCCTAGAGAAGCCTTTCAGTTGCATCATCTCTGACTTCTCTGCCCCTTACTAGTGGGGTGCCTTCTTTATTTCTAAGAAAAGGCAACAAAAAAACCAACCACACACTATGGAAGATACTCAAGTCTCCCTGTTGAAGACTTGTATGAGAACAGGTTCAGGGGAGGCAGGAACCCCAGGCATCACTGTGTTGGAGGTTAGTGGTGATGGTACTTGTAGCCATGATGTTGGCAGTCGGAGCAGCGGTAGTGACAGTGGCACTTGGGCAAATACAGAGTAGGGAATTGGGAGGGGGGTAAAGGAGCCCACAATGGCATATCATAGTCTGATAAAAGTGGTGGGGAAGGTGAGGACTATGATGATGATTGTGTGTTGGACAGGACCTGGCAGCCGCATCAGGGTGGTGAGGAGGAGGTGACATCAGAGGAGGAGGTTGGTGGCCATGGCAGCAATAAAGAGCAGAGGCAACCTATGGCTAGAACCTCCCAAAAAACTGCCAGGACCAGATCTGCTTCTATCATGGTCAGCTCAGGATATCCCTCAGGTCTCCATATCCCTCAGGTTTAGAGGTCTAGATCTAGATAACTCCAAGGACTTGATATCCTTCAAATCTCCATATCTCTCAGTTGCCGATATCTCTCAGGCCCAGATATCTTCCAGGTCTCAATATCTCTCAGGCCCAGATATCTCTCAGGTCAGGATATCTTCCAGGTCTCAATATCTCTCAGGTCCGATATCTCTCAGGTCCAGATATCTCTCAGGTCCAGATATCTCTCAGGTCCAGTTATCTCTCAGGTCAGGATATCTTCCAGGTCTCAATATCTCTCAGGCCCAGATATCTCTCAGGTCAGGATATCTTCCAGGTCTCAATATCTCTCAGGCCCAGATATCTCTCAGGCCCAGATATAGCTCAGCTTTAGATATCTCACAGGTGTAGATTTCACTTGAATCTTGATATCCCTCAAGTCTCCATATCCCTCAGCTGTTCATATCTCCATGGTCTAGATACCTCTCAGATCTTGATATCTGTCAGCTCTAGATATCTAATAATACCTACAAATGCCCACGTAAGTAGAGCAGTGGCCGTGTTATATTACTACAGACGTTTTATATTATTACAAATTATCACAAACCACAGAAAAGAAGAAAAGAGTGAGCCAAAAAAATAAAAGTAGAAAATCACAAATATATAAAAATAGATGATATTGCTGTAAAATGTTGAAGGAAAGATAGCGCTCACTAGCGTTGCGGTGCCCCCATCATGTCACAACCAGCAATATATAATGAAACAAGAATAATAAGATGAATAGCTGTAGGCCAAAATATAGTCTGTGTATTAATCTACAGGGTCGGCCATTTCTATGGATACACCTAAATAAAATGGGAATGGTTGGTGATATTAACTTCCTGTTTGTGGCACATTAGTATATGGGAGGGGGGAAACTTTTCAAGATGGGTGATGACCATGGCGGCCATTTTGAAGTCGGCAATTTTGGATCCAACTTTAGTTTTTTCAATGGGAAGAGGGTCATGTGACATATCAAACTTATTGAGAATTTCACAAGAAAAACAATGGTGTGCTTGGTTTCAACGTAACTTTATTATTTCATGAGTTATTTACAAGTTTCTGACCACTTATAAAATGTGTTCAAAGTGCTGCCCATTGTGTTGGATCGTCAATGCAGCCCTCTTCTCCCACTCTTCACACACTGATAGCAACACCTCAGAAGAAATGCTAGCACAGGCTTCCAGTATCTGCACATCTCGTATCTTCACAGCATAGACAATTGTCTTCAGATGACTTCAAAGATAAAAGTCTAAGGGGGTCAGATCGGGAGACCTTGGGGGCCATTCATGAAAAAAGACACCGCTAGGCTAAACCGTCCACCTCAACTCGCATTTCACCAGCTGGCTTCGTTCTAGATATCTCTGAGGCTCAGATCTATATTTCTTTCCAGTCAGGAAATCGCTCATGTCCCATCTATCTGGTTTAGATATTTCTCAGATCTTGACATCTCTCAGGTCTAGATATCTCTGAGACTCAGATCCATATTTCTTGCCGGTCTAGATATATCCCACGTCATCAGTTCCAGATATTACTAAGGTCTAGATTTCTCTCAGGTTTAGATATGACTCAGGCTCGGATACAGGTTCCTCTCCAGTCCACATATCTCTCGTGTCAGAACCCACAAATCCAGGTAATGCTCAGGTCCAAATATCTCTTACATCCAGTTATCTCTCAGGTTTTGGCCTTGGCTTTCTTTTTGTGGCTATCTATAGAAAACATTTAACCACATAATATTGGAAATGTTCCAAACTTTTCATGACTGCCGAATTTAACAATATTGACAGACTTTCACCAACAGGAGAACCTAATAAAACAGTCAGCAGTGGAATCTAGATGTCCTCCAGTGTCCAAACCATCCTTAAAGTAGAACCCCTGCAAAAAATTTTATTCTCTGACCTGTTAGAAAGGTGCATGATATATATATATATATGTCTGTAGTGAATGTAATCTTCTTATCAGAGACTGTAATTCTGAATTATCCCCTCTCTTCTTATTGTAGCTGAGTCATGTGACCAACTCCCTGACCTCCAACTGACCCAGGACAGGAAGCCAGTTACTTCTCTATTCATTCCTATGAGACTGAAAGTGAGGCTCCCATAGGTATACATAGAGAAATAGACTTCCTGTCCACACATAAGATGCTGTGTCAGTTGGTGAGTCTGATTGCTGGTCACATGACACAGATGAGAAACATCAGGGAGATATAACTCAGAAATACAGCCACTGGTAAGAAAATGACATTCATTTCTAGCAGGACATGGAATACATTTTTTTGTGGGAGTTCTCTTTAACATGGTGCCCATAGCCAAGTCCTGTAACTCATCTTTCATAAGAAAGTGTTAATAAAACCTCTAGACCGAGTTTATTACCCTCAGCTGGGGCCCCTGAGTCTAAGATATAATATATTGTGTTCCAGTAACTGACATTTTTGTTTTTTTTTTACTTTGTGGCCAAAACAATCTGAAGTAACACCGTCCCCAAGTTTTACCGAGGACAAAATGCAGGACAGGTGGTCACCTTAGCTGTGCATGAAGACATTATAACCTTGACTAATCTCCAGCCGTGTGATGGGCAGTCCTGAGCCACTGCTAAGAAGTCTCTTAAAAGCCCGGGGACATGACCTGCCACAAAAAGAGAAAGCGTCCGCGGCCTTGTAAAAAGTCGGCCTTTTCAGTTTATAATGGAGGGAAGGAAAACAGAGCAGGGGCCATTGTCATTCATTTTCCTCCCTCGGCCTTTGTCAGTCCTTTGTGCCGGGCTGAGTGTTTGTGTACTGACTCAATTCCCTTTATCTGGCTCTTGTAAATACGGAATCAGAAGCCTCTCAGTTCTTGTTGAGTTTTTGTGTCTGGTAACAGATGGTCATAAGCGGCATTTGTTGGGCTGTAGAGACAACTGGTCTGGGTCATTCGTAGTATCAAAGGGGAAGTGTGAATATCGGATGCTCCATCCATCTCTTCCCTATTCAGATCATCCCACAGAGTGCACGGCCTGAAAAGACCCACAAGAACCCCAACAGAGCTGTCACAAGATTAATATACCGACCTACCTGGAAATAGGACCCCACATTATATCCCTTCCAAAATCTGCACCAAATTCAACCACAGTCTGCCTCGCATGAAAATGTATGTTGTGCGGACAAGCCAAGGTTTAATGGAGCAGACGACACTGAGGCCACCCCTCAAGCGTAGAACATCCGTGGTATGTCTGAGGCAGAAATTCGAGTGTCTTCACGTGCACTATGGGAACACATCCTAAGTGACTTCTATAGACTCTTTCCATAATACATCCTGAACATGAAAACGTTCTTCACATTGGTTGGACAGTGTAGGTGGATCTGGCCAAGGATTTATTTTTCCGTGGTCTTGGATGGTCTTAGGATTCCTCAATTTAAAGACAAGAGGACAATCCCAGTCCTTCTCCTCTGTTGTCTTACTTCTCCCATATTTCCCTTTCACCTTCGTCGTCAGGCTCTTCAGGTCGTCTTCATTTTCAGCTATGAGTGTAGATCAGTGGTCGAGGTTCCACACTTGTGTGTCCTGGAGGATCTTCCTCATCATATATTTGGTGTGGACGTGTTGACCCCTTTCTTGGTGTCAGATGTTTCCGCGATAGAACTTTACTGTCACATCACAGCCTCATCAGTCCGCACTGGACAATTACAGGAATTGAATGTGGTGCAAATTGTGACAAATTTATCAAAGTCGCAAACATGATATAATGGATTTGGTGCAACCTGCTGGGCAGTAGGACACTCTCTTCCATATAACACGATGTTCACCAACACTGTGCGAGAAAATGGTGAACTTCTTCAATTAGGTGCACTTACAACTAGTCTCATACAGTCTGCTTTCTATCAATCATTTTTCTGAACCACGACAGTGGATATAAGATTATAACAGTTGTCTGGACGTCCTCCATTCTATTCTACATAATAAACCTGACCTCGTAATCTGTACATCTCATTTGGAAATTTTTGGAAATCATGAGAAAAGTTGTAGGAAATCATGAGCCGTGTTGTAGATGTGGCCCAATCCCTCGAATATGGTATCTCTGTGACTTTGTATGGCTTGTTACATTATAGGTTTTTATATTATGGCCGTTCATTTTTGGGCATTGCTTCTGAACATGTGGGAGCATCTGGTGATCATCTCTTGATCATTATCTCAACGCTGAGGAAACATTTTCATTTTTCATTGTTTCTCATGGTTAAAGTGGAGTTTGGACAGGTGCCATGGGCTGCACCCCGTGAATACGTTACCAGCCTGATTGCCCGCTCATCCTCCAGGCCACACTCCACTTCATTCAATGAACTCCCGAACAATCAACAGCTACTTGATGATGAAAGAGGAGACACAAGAGTGCACCCCCAGCCATTATATCAACACCAGACATCCTTCATCCCCTATTCACAGTTCTATCAAGTGACCGGACTTATTTAATTCAAGGGGACTGGCTGACATTGAGAACAAGTCAAGTGGCTCCTTCATCTATTAACTTCTAAGGACTCGGAAATGTCACATATCAGGAAGCAAAGTAATAACCAAATCTGGGAACCTTAAGGAGGATCTGCTCCTTGTTATAGGAAAGGAAGGAAGACATGGATGAGAGAGTCATCTCTGAGGGGGTGAACTGCAGGTATAATAATAAAAAAAAGTTATGCAATATACAACGATGCGAAGACTTTACGCTATTGTTTCCTCATTTTCTAGTCTAATGGAGTCATTCAGTAAAGAATATTTGCCCTCAGACTATAGACAAGTTACTGGACAATGGGAAACATCTTGGTGGCAGTGAGCTCACAGAGGCTTGAATACATAAAAGAACCAATGCTCACCATCTCCGATCCCCCGCCATCAGCTGCCAGGTCTCCACAGCTCTCTTCTTCTTGCTGCCATCTTGCCACTCAAGATATGCATGGAAGGGTCTTCTCACTGCCCGCAGTGGTGACCCCACTACTTGGCTGAGCAGACAGTTCTCACATCAAGATGGAAGCTGGAAGTAGAGACTTGGGCAGCGATGGAACAGCAGTGGTGGGGCTTGGTGGAGGTGAGTATTAGGTTTTTTATGTTTTTAAGGCACTCTGAGCTTGCTGCCACCAATTTTATGTTTCTCGGAAAACCCCTTAAATATAAATAATTCAAACTGATGTGACTGCAGAGATCACACACTTTGCTGAATAACTGATGAATGGTCGTCCTGGGGAGGACCCCAGTTGTCTGATTGGGGTACTTTGGGTCACCAGATGTAATTATGGTCTACTAGTAAAAACTGACAATAGCAGCCAGTGGATCACTCTAAATCAGCATCAAATGGGCTTATCTTCTGGTGGACCTTTTGGGCCAACTACTATTTCAAAACCTGGGCCAACCAGAGGATCATCTGGTACTTGTTGTATAAGAAGTACCCACACATCCTCTGTGTGGCTGGCGTGGCCATGTGATCATCTGAACAGTGGCTTTGGTTGAACTTCTCACATTAATGTCTCCAAACCCATCCTGTTGGCCCAAGACATTCTTCTTCCATCATTGTTTCCATGTATTTCTGGGATGGGGTTGAGTGTAATGAATGGACAAGATTATTTCCCATTAAAAAGTTAATGGAATAGACATCCAAGGATGAATAACCCATTCAGAACCAGAACTGGAGCAACTAAAGGTGAAGAGCACATTAAAAACGAGCCCATATGGATCAAGGATCTTAAAAGTTCTGAAGGCAAACATCGACCTTCAGCATGTGATCCATCTGACTATGTTATAGGGCTGTGGTTGGGGAGGGTGCAGGTAATTATCATGTCCTAGCAGAACTACACTGAGGTCACCTCAGCATGTAAGTGTGGAGTCCTGACTACAAGGAATGGATGTGCAGCCTTAATTGTGGATTCTACAGTCCTGCTGCTCAGCAAAACAATTCAAATTAACACTCAAAGTCATTTATTGAGGGTTGTAGACAATAAAAAAGCAGCAGTGATGGTAGGAAAACAGCTGTCCACTGTGAAGAGCACGGCGGGACTCAGCGCTCCTCCTCCATGTCGTATACATGAGATACTTTATCATTTATTTTATTTTATGGGCTTATATATCACTGACATATTCCACAGCACTTTACAGACATCAGCCTCAGGCTGTCCCCAATGGGGCTCACAATCTAAGTACATTAACAGCCGATCCCAGTAGGACACTCATGAGCGCCCCCTAGATGTAAGTGGTGGAGACTTATGGATGCCCAGCTTATGGATGGGCGTGACAACTTCACTCCTGAGTTACTCAGTAACTACCTCCCCAATACTATGGTGCCACACACATCTCCATATGGTTTACAAGCAAGGAGGTCACTATTTGTAGTATATATAGTTGTCCTGCTCTAACCCACCTCTTCTACTGATCACCACTGGAGTCTTCCCTTCCTCTTTTAAACATGCTGCCATCATCGTGCTCATTCTCAAGAAGCCTTCCCTGGACCCATCCTCTTTATCCAGCTTTCGCCCCATCTCACTAATCCCATTCACATCATAACTCCTACTGAACTGTTTTCCCACCTCTCATCCAAATTACTTTTTGATCAGTTGCAATCCAGTTTCAGCCCCATTCACCGAACAACTGCCCTAACCAAAGTCGCCAATGATCTGCTTTCTGCTAAAGCTAAGCTAAGCTGTTCTCTGCCTTCTACATTACTCTGTCCTCCTCCTCCTGGACCTGTCCTCTGTCTTCTACATTACTCTGTGCTCCTCCTTCTAGACATGTCCTCTGTCTTCTACATTACTCTGTCCTCCTCCTCCTGGACCTGTTCTCTGCCTTCTACATTACTCTGTCCTCCTCCTCCTGGACCTGTCCTCTGTCTTCTACATTACTCTGTGCTCCTCCTTCTAGACATGTCCTCTGTCTTCTACATTACTCTGTCCTCCTCCTCCTGGACCTGTTCTCTGCCTTCTACATTACTCTGTCCTCCTCCTCCTGGACCTGTTCTCTGCCTTCTACATTACTCTGTCCTCCTCCTCCTGGACCTGTCCTCTGTCTTCTACATTACTCTGTGCTCCTCCTTCTAGACCTGTTCTCTGCCTTCTACATTACTCTGTACTCCTCCTTCTAGACCTACCTGTCCTCTGTCTTCTACATTACTCTGTACTCCTCCTTCTAGACCTGTCCTCTGTCTTCTACATTACTCTGTACTCCTCCTTCTAGACCTGTTCTCTGTCTTCTACATTACTCTGTACTCCTCCTTCTAGACCTGTCCTCTGTCTTCTACATTACTCTGTCCTCCTCCTTCTAGACCTGTCCTCTGTCTTCTACATTACTCTGTCCTCCTCCTCCTGGACCTGTCCTCTGTCTTCTACATTACTCTGTCCTCCGCCTTCTAGACCTGTCCTCTGCCTTCTACATTACTCTGTCCTCCTCCTAGACCTGTCCTCTGCCTTCTACATTACTCTTTCCACCTCCTCCTTCTAGACATGTCCTCTGCCTTCTACATTACTCTGTCCTCCTCCTCCTAGACCTGTCCTCTGCCTTCTACGTTACTCTGTCCTCCTCCTCCTAGACCTGTCCTCTGCCTTCTACGTTACTCTGTCCTCCTCCTCCTTCTAGACCTGTCCTCTGCCTTCTACATTACTCTGTCCTCCTCCTCCTGGACCTGTTCTCTGCCTTCTACGTTACTCTGTCCTCCTCCTCCTGGACCTGTCCTCTGCCTTCTACATTACTCTCTACTTCTCTTTCTAGACCTGTCCTCTGTCTTCTACATTACTCTGTGCTCCTCCTTCTAGACATGTCCTCTGTCTTCTACATTACTCTGTCCTCCTCCTCCTAGACCTGTTCTCTGCCTTCTACGTTACTCTGTCCTCCTCCTCCTAGACCTGTTCTCTGCCTTCTACATTACTCTGTCCTCCTCCTTCTAGACCTGTCCTCTGCCTTCTACATTACTCTGTCCTCCTCCTCCTGGACCTGTCCTCTGCCTTCTACATTACTCTGTCCTCCTCCTCCTAGACCTGTTCTCTGCCTTCTACATTACTCTGTCCTCCTCCTCCTCCTAGACCAGTTCTCTGCCTTCTACATTACTCTGTCCTCCTCCTCCTGGACCTGTTCTCTGCCTTCTACATTACTCTGTCCTCCTCCTCCTAGACCTATCCTCTGCCTTCTACATTACTCTGTCCTCCTCCTTCTAGACCTATCCTCTGCCTTCTCCATTACTCTGTCCTCCTCCTCCTAGACCTATCCTCTGCCTTCTACATTACTCTGTTCTCCTCCTTCTAGACATGTCCTTCCAATACCACTTCTGTGCTGATGACGCTCAGATCTACCTCTATGGTCCAGATGTTACTTCCCTGCTCTTCAGAATCCCATGTCTGTCAGCTATATCTTCATTTGTCTCCTCAACATGGAGAAAAGTGAATTTGTTGTCTCTCCCCTATATCACTCAGCCCCCCTACCTGACCTATCCACTACAGTGAACAGCACTCCGCTTTCTCCAGTCTCTCAGGTCTGTTCCCTGGGGATAACATTTCTGCCCTGTCCTTCAAGCTACACATCCAAACCCTCACCTCCACCTGACGATTTCAACATCTCTCATGTTCGCTCCTTCTTCAACCATGAATCAACTAAGATGCTAGTTCATGCCCTTGTCATCTCCCACCTGGACTACTGCACCATCCTCCTGTTGGCCTCCCAACCAGCCCTCTCGCTCCCCTTCAATCTACTTTCCCAATACATCCCTACACATAATCTCCAGTCCTCAGAGGACAACCTCCTCTGTTCTGTTCTCCTCTCATCTATTTTTCACACAATCAAGATTTCTCATGTGCCCCCCACCCCTAATCTGGAACTCTCAACCCACCTCATCAGACTCTCCCTCAACTTCCAAATCTTCAAGAGAAACCTGAAAACCCCCTCTTCAGGAAAGCCCACCATTTACAATGATCATGCTGCCATCACACAGCCAGATGAGCAGCTTTTACCCTCACCTACTGGGTCCTTCCCCTTCTCTTGTAGACTGTAAGCTCTTGTGGGCAGGGTCCTCTCCCCCTCTGTACTCGTCTGCTCATAAATTCATGCTCATAGTACTTGATTATGTATGTTTAACCCCCTCTTAGATGTAAAGCACCATGGAATTAATAGTGCTTACAAATATTTAAAAATAATATATGTATCAGATCATCCGGGTGGACGACAACCACAAAAACATCAGTTGTCAGAAGATGGGACAAGATAAAAGGACGAAAGGAAAAACTGATGCTTAATTCTAATAAATCATCAGCCATCGAAGCCACTGATTGTGAAACTGTTCTCGATTACTAAAACATTGATGGCCATCACTGATCAGCCAATAGATGAGCGCCACTACCAAAGCCACTTACCCCTTCACTGATTGGTGAGGGACCAGGAACTTATCAATAACACATGGATGGCCTATTCTAGTCCTACAGAACCCCTTTAATGCTGCTAGCTTACTGGCTTCCCAGAGACAATTTGCAATATTTCCAGTATGGAGAATGTCATGGTCTGTAAGCGGCCACTTTCCAAATAAATTCCAAAAATGAAAATTTTTTGCCAGTTTTATCTGTATACCACACAATATTCCAAAGAATATTCCATAAGGGCTCATCGAAAGGCTGTCCACAAAAATGCAGTTCTTTTTTTTTCCAGTATAGATGCAGAGGCCCATTCACTTCTCTAGGGCCCTTTTCTTCGGTTCTAAGGCTGTAGAAAATAAAACATGTCCTACACTTTCAGTGAAAATTAGAACGTGGCCCCAGTGAAGTCTATGGGTCTGCAAAAATGCGGAGTGAAATACGTTTTTTCGTGGACATGCTAAACTGACATGTGGACAGCACACGGCCGTCTGAATGGGCCTTAATGCTTCATGAAGTCGGTGCCACTGAGGCTTGAAGATATCAAACAGAAGGCCTCGTTCACTTTACGCTGTCCATATCCATGCTTCCAAACACAGGAAGGAATCTTATTTAGGATGAGTGAACTGATTCATAATGAGTTACAACTTTCACAAAGATTAGTGTTCCAACGAATCCAAAGATTTTCTAATTCATTTCAGACGAATCACATAAAACGGCTAATGGCACCATATTACTGTCCTTGGTGGGCAACACCAGGAGGATGGTCACATGACACTGGGAGGAAGTGGAGTGGAGGGCTTGCCCTGATTGGCTCAGAGGCTAACAGACAGACTGGATCAGCCAATCAGAGGGCAGCAGACAGGGAGGAGCCCGTGCATAGCGAGCAGGACGTCATTCTGCATAGTACTTGTGACCTGGAAAGATGATGTGCTGTGGTTCTGTCTACAGACATAACTCACTGATATACTGTGATAGGGGCAATAAAAGAAAATTATAGGGAGAGAATATTTGGGAATTTGGGGTTTATCAAGGCTTGTAATCAGGGAGAGGGGGTGAGGACCGGTCATTTTCAGATGTCTTTCCTGGCAGGCTAATGTCAGCTCAGCTTCTGCTAACTAGTTCCACATTACAGATTCCTGCAAAATCAAGCTTTAAAAAAAGTTTCTTTTTACACTTCCATACAAATGACATTCTTGCAAGCACCAAGGAATTGTCCCTTTTTTGTTCCAGAAACCAGTTTCTATTTACCGTTTGTTACTGGGCATCTCAGTGCGTTATAGCCGTGTTACTGAACGCAGTGGAGATTGCTGCAAGATAAATGGTTGATAGAATACAGCAGCAAATGCATTTTACATCAGTAAAACATTATAAGGGTCCATTCAGACGCAACACACAGATACTGGCCATGTTTGTTCCACATTTTGCGGACCACATATGGCCAGCATACTCTACCTTTTTTGCGGGGCCACGGAACAGAATTACGGGTGCGGACAGCTGTCCGCATGTTTTGTGGCTCCATTGAAATGAATAGGTCCGCACCCGTTCCGCATAATTGCAGAATGGATATAGATCCCAAACTATGGACATGTGAATAAAGCTTAACTGCGCTACTAAAGGCAACTGCATCACAGTCTCTAGTTTAAAAGACATTGACATCATTGACAAAAAAAGGCATTGTCTCACCAAAGTTTTAGTGAAGGGTTGGTAGTACATCATCAGAGTATGTAGTTCCAACATGTTTTACTGCAAAAATTGCATTATTACCATTGTAAATTGTCAATACCAGTGTGTTTGTGGATGGAGAGGGATTTGGAATATTTAAATGCCCTCTGTCTTTAAATTACGGAAATAAACACTTTTGCCAGTACCGTTTAATTCCTTTGATACCAGAAGTTTTTAGTTTTTGTGTTTTTCATTTTTCTTCCGTCTTTGCAGAGCCATAACTTTTTTATTTTCCCTTCAACGTAGTTCTATGGAACAAGTTGTACTTTCTAATGGCACCATTTAATATGGTATACAATGTAATGGGAAGTGGTATAAAAATTCCAAATGGGTGGAATTGGAAAAAAACGCAATTCCGACACAGTTTCATGTCCCTATGGGGGGCTCAATTTTTGCGGGATTATCTATAGTTTTTATTGATGTCATTTTGGAGTGTTTGTGATTTTTTTAAATCACATTTTGTTAAATTGGGGTAAGTTAATTGATGTTAAAAATGGTGAATTGGCCATTCAGATTTTTTGTGAAATTAATTTTTATATTTTTTTAAACTTTTTTTAAGCCCCTCTAGGAGGCTACAATATTCACTAGTTAGTTTTTTTTTAGCTTATACTGTAGTAAGAGGAGGGTCAAGGCAGCGGTATCAATATAGACCAGAAGCAACGTATGGCCAGAACCTCTGAAAAGAGCCAGATCTGTTTTGGGAAATGGTGATGTTGCTGATACTGTGGACGGAGGCCCAAAAAGCACCAGACCTAGTCCAAGTTCGCCTGCTCTGTGCAAGTATCTTCTGGCAGTTTTTCTCCACATTGGCGGAAGACAAAAGCATTCCCCTGTGCAAGAACTACAGCATTAAAATAAGCTGTGGGCATTCAAACATAAACATGGCACCACAGCTCTATTAAACTACATGAAGTGGCATCACCAGCTACTGTGGAAAAATAGAAGCCACCAGCTAGCGCAGAATGAGTGTCCTCCTTCTCATAACCCCCTTTGCGGCAGCCAGGCCACATCCACATGCAGTACAATGTATTTTTCATCCTCATCATCACTTACTGCTTCTCCTCCTGCGCTCCATCGTCAGCCATCAACAGAAGAATGTGTGGACAACAACTCTGCACACCTACCAATCCGCTAGTGCGCACAATTAACTCCTGGCCAAGCTGCTGGTGGTGCAGTCACTACCATACCACTTAGTGGCTTCTGCTGCCTTAAAATAGCTGATGATGAGAGCTCAGCCTCTCTGGAGGATACTTAGCCAGCATTATTTCTCTAAAATAGCCTTGTATGCTCATGTGATGGAGAATGTGGGCTGCTCCTTGCAATTCACGCTGTGTGGTAAGGTGCATGGTGCTGTGGACACCTGGAACAGCTCTTACAGGCAAGGACAATACCGGCCCACTGGATCAATGTTTTTTGCAGTGAGAGAGCACTGCAGCAAGAAGTCAAGGTCCTATTGACACCTCCACACCAGGCATTTATCCTCCTCTACATCCTCCACAAAGAACATTCTCCCGTCCTCAACAAAAACAGGGCAAAGCATTGCTTCCACTTCCCCTCCCTCCTATCATATGTCTACCGTGAAGTACTGCCATACAATGTTGCAGCTGATAAGCCTGGTAAAGAGTAAAGACACAGCCGAGCACATACTAAAGAACTTCAAGCAGCAAGGTAGTCTCCCCGTCAGCTCCAACTGGACAACGTAGTCAGCATTAATTGCAGGAACATCATTAAAGGGGTTGTCTCACTTCAGTAAGTGGCATTTATCATATAGAGGAAGTTAAAACAAGGCACTGATATATATCTTAGAGCAGATATTCTAGAAGAGGAGACAGTGGCAGATAGAGAACAGGATGGAAGGAAGGAGAGGAAGGAAGAATGGAGAGGAAGGAAGAAAGAAAGGAGAGGAAGGAAGGATGGAGAGGAAGGAGGGAAGAATGGAGAGGAAGGAAGGAAGGAAGGAAGGAAGGAAGGAAGGAAGGAAGGAAGGAAGGAAGGAAAAATGAGAGGAAGAAATGAAGGAGAGGAAGGAAGGAAAGAAGAATGGAGAATGGAGAGGAAGGAAGAAAGGAGAGGAAGGAAGGAAAGAAAGAAGGAAGAAGAGGAAGAAAGAAGGAAGGAAGGACAGGGTGGAAGGAAGAAAGGATAGGAAGGAAGGAGTGAAAGGAAGGTGAGGAAGGGAAGAAGGAAGGAAGGCAGGCAGGAAGGAAGGAAGGAAGGAGAGGAAAGAAGGAAGAAAGGAGAGGAAGGAAGAAAGGAGAGGAAGGAAGGATGGAAAGGAAGGAGGGAAGAATGGAGAGGAAGGAAGGAAGGATGGAAGGAAGAAATGAGTGGAAGAAATGAAGGAAGGAGAGGAAGGAAGGAAAGAAGAAAGGAGAATGGAGAGGAAGGAAGAAAGGAGAGGAAGGAAGGAAGGGAAAAAAGAAGGAAGGAAGGACAGGGTGGAAGGAAGAAAGGATAGAAAGGAACGAGTGAAGGAAGAAGAAAGGCAGGAAGGAATGAAGGAAGGAGAGGAAAGAAGAATGGAGAAGAAAGAAAGGAAAGGAAGGAAGGAAAAAAGAAAAGAGAAGGAAGAAGAGGGAGGAAGGAAGGAAAGAAAGAATGAAGAGGAGGAAGGAAGGAGTGCAAGGAAGGTAGGAAGAACGGACAGAAGAAAGGAAGGAAGACAGGAGGGTAAAAAAGGAAGAAAAGAGAGGAAGGAAGAAAAAAAGAAGATAGGGAAGGAAGGAGAAGAAGGAAGGAAGCAAGGAAAAAACAAAGTAAGGAGAGGAAAAGAGGAAGGAAGAAAAGGAAGAAAGGAGAGGGAGAAAGGAAGGAAGGAGAGGGAGGAAGGAAAGAAAAAAGGAAGGAGAGGAAGGAAAAAAGAAGGAAGAGAGGAAGAAAGAAAGAAAGGAAAAAGGAAAGAAGGAGAGGAAGGCAGAAAGGAAGGAAAAGGAAGACAGGAGAGGAAGGGAGGAAGGAAGGAAAGGAACGAAGGAGAGGAAGGGAGGAATAAAGGAAGGCAGGAAAGGAAGGAGAGGAAGGGAGGGAGGAAGGAAGAAAGGAAAAGGAAGAAAGAAGAGGAAGGAAGGAAGGGAAGAAAGGAAGGAAGAAGAAGGAAGAAGGAAGGAAGTAGAGGAAGGAAGAAGGAAAGAAAGAAAGAAAGAAAGAAAGAAAAAAGGAAGGAAGGAAGAATGGAGAGGAAGGAAGGAAGGAAAGAGAAGAAGGAAGAAGAGAAAGAAGGAAGGAAGAAAAGAAAGAAAGAAAGAATGGAGAGGAAGGAAGGAACGAGAGGAAGGAAGAAACGAGAAAGGAAGGAAGAAAAAGAGTAAGGAAGAAGAGGAAAGAAGGAGTGAAAGGAAGGTGAGGAAGGGAAGAAGAAAGAAAGGGAGGAAGACAATAGGAAGGAAAGAAGGAAGGAGAGGAAGGAAGAAAGAAAATGAAGAAAAGGAAGGAAGGAAGAAAAGAAGGAAGGAGAGGAAGGAAAGTAGGAAGGAATGAGTGGAAGGAAGAAAGGTAGGAAGGAAGGACAGAAGAGAGGAAGGAAGGAAGCAAGGAAGGAGGGGAAGGAAGAAAAGAGAGGAAGGAAGAAAAGAAGAAAGGGAAGTAAGGAAAGAGAGAAAGGGGGAAGGAAGTAAAAGGGTAAAGGAAAGAAGGAAGGAAGGAAGGAAGGAAAAAAAAAAGGAAGGAGAGGAAGGAAGGAAAGAAAGAAGGAAGGAGAGGAAGAAAGAAGGAAGGAAGGACAGGCTGGAAGGAAGAAAGGATAGGAAGGAAGGAGTGAAAGGAAGATGAGGAAGGTAAGAAGAAGGAAGGAAAGAAGAATGGAGAAGAAGAAAGAAAGGAAAGGAAAGAAGGAAAAAAGGAAAGAGAAGAAAGAAGAGGGAGGAAGGAAAGAAAGAAGAGGAGGAAGGAAGGAGTGGAAGGAAGGAGAGGAAGGAAGGACAGAAAGAAGAAAGGAGGAAAGAAGGAGAGGAAGGCAGGAAGAAAAAAAGAAAGGAAAGGAAGGGAAGAAGGAAGGAAAGGAAGGAAGGAAGGAAGGAAGGAAAGGAAGGAGAGGAAGGGAGGAAGGAAGGAAAAGGAAGAAAGAAGAAGAAAGAAGAAGAAGGAAGGGAAGAAAGGAAAGAAAGAAGGAAAGAAAAGATGGAAAGAGAGGAAGGAAGGAAGGAAAGGAAGAAAGAAAGAAAGATAGAAAGAATGGAGAGGAAGGAAGGAACGAGAGGAAGGAAGAAAGAAAAGAGATAAAGGAAGGAAGAAAAAAAGGAAGGAAGGAGTGAAAGGAAGGTGATGAGGGGAAGAAGAAAAGAAGGGAGGAAAACAAAGGAAGGAAGAAAACAAGGAAGGAGAGGGAGAAAAAAGGTAGGAAGGAAGGACAGAAGGGAGGATGGAAGGAAGGAGGGGAGGAAGTAAGGAAAAGAAAGGAGAGGGAGGAAAGAAGGAAGGAGAGGAAGGAAAAAAGAAGGAAAGGAGGAAGGAAGGGACAAAAGGAAGGAAGGACAGGGTGGAAGGAAGAAAGGATAGGAAGGAAGGAAGGAGAGGAAAGAAGAATGGAGAAGAAGAAAGAAAGGAAAGGAAGGAAGGAAAGAAGAAAAGAGAAGGAAGAAGAGGGAGGAAGGAAGGGATGAAAGAAAGAAAGAAAGAAAGAAGGAGAGGAAGAAGATGAAGGAAGAAAGGAAGGAGGAAAGGAGAGGGAGGGCTGAAGGAAAAGGAAGACAGGAAAGGAAGGGAAGAAGGAAGGAAGGGAAGAAGGAAGGAGGGAAAGAAAGGGAGAAAAGAGATGAAGGGTGAAAAGAAGGAAGGGAAGAAAGGAAGGAGAGGGAGGAAGTAAGGAAAAGAAAGAAAGGAGAGGGAGAAAGGAAAGAAAGAGAGGGAGGAAGGAAGGAAGGAAGGAAGGAAGGGAAGGAAGGAAGGAAGGAAGGAAGAAGGAAAGAAGGAGGCAGGAAGGAAGGAAAAGGAAGAAAGGAGAGGAAGAGAGGGAGGAAGGAAGGAAGGAAGGACAGGAAAGGAAGGAGAGGAAGGAAGAAAAAGGAAGAATGAAGAGGAAGGAAGAAGAGGGAGGAAGAAAGGAAAGAAAAGAAGGAAGGAGAGAAAGGAAAGAAAGAAGGAAAAAAAGAAAGAAAGAAAGAGAAAGAAGAAAGAAAGAAAGAAAGAAAGAAAGAAAAGAGAGAAAGGAAGGCAGAAAAAAGAGGAAGGAAGAAGAGGAAGGAAGGATTGAAAGGAAGGTGAGAAAGGGAAGAAAGGAAGGGAGGAAGACAGAAGGAAGGAAAGAAGGAAGGAGAGGAAGGAAGGAAGAAAAAAAGTAGGAAGGAAGGAGTGGAAGGAAGAAAGGTAGAAAAGAAGGACAGAAGGGAGGAAGGGAGGAAGGAAGGAGGGGAAGAAATGAAGAAAAGAGAGAAAGGAAGAAAAGAAGAAAAGAAGGAAGGGAAGGAAGGAGAAAAAGGGGGAAGGAAAGAAAAGGAAGAAAGGGGAGGAAGGAGAGGAAGGAAGGTAATAAGGAAGGAAGAAGAGAAGGGAGGAAGGAAGGAGAGGAAGAAAGGAGAGGAAGGGAACAAGGAAGGAAGAATGGAGAAGAAGGAAGGAAGGAAAAAAGGAAGAAAAGAAGGAAAGAGCGGAAGGAAGAAAAGTAGGAGAAAGGACAGAAGGGAGGAAGGAAGGAAGGAGGGGAAGAAAGGAAGAAAAGAAGGAAGTGAAAGAAGGAAAAGGAAGATAGGAAAGTAAGGGACGAAGGAAGGAAGGGAAGAAATAAAGGGAGGAATAAGCACATAAGGGAGGAAGGAAGGAGGGGAAGAAAAGTAGAAAAGAGAGAAAGGAAGAAAAGAAGGAAGCAAAAGAAGAAAGAAGAGCAAGCTAGGAAGAAAGGAAAAAGAAGAAAGGAGACGGAGGAAGGAAGGAAGGAGAGGGAAGAAGGAAGTAGAGGGAGGAAGGAAAGAAGGGAAGAAAAAAAGGAAGGAAGGAAGGAAGGAAGAAAGGAATTAGAGGAAGGAAGGTAAGATGGAAGGAAGGAAGATGGAGGAAGGGAGGAAAGTAGGAAGGAAGGAGTGGAAGGAAGGAAGGAAGGTAAGAGACAGGACAGAAGGGAGGAAAGAAGGAAGGAAGGGAAGAAAGGAAGAAAAGAGAGGAAGGAAGAAGGGAAGGAAGGATGGAAGGAAGGAAGGAAGGAAGGAAGGAAGGAAGGAAGGAAGGTAGGAAGGAGAGGAATTGAGGAATGAAGGAAGGAAGGACGGAGAGGAAAGAAGGGAAGAGAGAAAGGAAGGAAGGAAGGAAAGAAGGAGAGGAATGTAGAAAAAGAAAGAAAGAAAATAAATTAAACAGAGAGAAAGTGAGTGATGTAGAAAAGGCAAGAAGAAGAAAGAAACAGAGGGCAGGAAAGAAAGGCGGACAAAATGAAACACATGTCTATAATACTGCACTGTATATGTGTGTATAATACTGTACTATATGTGTATAATACTGTGCTGTATATGTGTTTATAATACTGTACTATAGATGAGTATAATGCTGCACTGTATATGTGTATATAATACTGCACTGTGTATGTGTGTATAATACTGTACTATATAAGTGTATAATACCGCGCTGTATATGTGTGTATAATACTGTACTATATGTGCATAATACTGCACTGTATATGTGTGTATAATACTGTACTATATAAGTGTATAATAACGCACTGTATATGTGTGTATAATACTGTACTATATGTGCATAATACTGCACTGTATATGTGTGTATAATACTGTACTATATAAGTGTATAATACCGCGCTGTATATGTGTGTATAATACTGTACTATATGTGCATAATACTGCACTGTATATGTGTGTATAATACTGTACTATATAAGTGTATAATACCGCGCTGTATATGTGTGTATAATACTGTACTATATGTGCATAATACTGCACTGTATATGTGTGTATAATACTGTACTATATAAGTGTATAATACTGTGCTGTATATGTGTGTATAATACTTTACTTTATGTGCATAATACTGCACTGTATATGTGTGTATAATACTGTACTATATAAGTGTATAATACCGCGCTGTATATGTGTGTATAATACTGTACTATATGTGCATAATACTGCACTGTATATGTGTGTATAATACTTTACTATATAAGTGTATAATACTGTGCTGTATATGTGTGTATAATACTGTACTATATGTGTATAATACTGCACTGTATATGTGTGTATAATGCTATACTATATGTGTATAATACTGCACTGTATATGTGTGTATAATACTGTACTATATGTGCATAATACTGCACTGTATATATGCGTATAATACTGTACTATATGTGTATAACACTGTACTGTATATGTGAGTATAATATTGTACTAAATGTGTATAATACTGTACTATATGTGTATAATACTGCACTGTGTATGTGTATATAATACTGTTATATAGATGTGTATAATACTGCACTGTATATGTGAGTATAATACTGTACTATATGTGTATAATACTGCACTGTATATGTGTGTATAATACTGTACTATATATGTATAATACTGCACTGTATATGTGTGTATAATACTGTACTATGTAAGGGTATAATACTGTGCCGTATATGTGTGTATAATACTGTACTATATGTGTATAATACTGCACTGTATAAGTGTATAATAATGTGCTGTATATGTGTGTATAATACTGCACTGTATATGTGAGTATAGTACTGTGCTGTATATGTGTGTATAATACTATCCTATATGTGTATAATACTGCACTGTATATGTGTGTATAATACTTTACTATATGTGCATAATACTGCACTGTATATGTGTATATAATACTGTTATATAGATGTGTATAATACTGCACTGTATATGTGAGTATAATACTGTACTATATGTGTATAATACTGCACTGTATATGTGTGTATAATACTGTACTATATGTGTATAATACTGTACTATATGTGTATAATACTGCACTGTGTATGTGTATATAATACTGTTATATAGATGTGTATAATACTGCACTGTATATGTGAGTATAATACTGTACTATATATGTATAATACTGCACTGTATATGTGTGTATAATACTGTACTATGTAAGCGTATAATACTGTACTATATGTGTATAATACTGCACTGTATATGTGTGTATAATACTGTACTATATATGTATAATACTGCACTGTATATGTGTGTATAATACTGTACTATGTAAGGGTATAATACTGTGCCGTATATGTGTGTATAATAATGTACTATATGTGTATAATACTGCACTGTATATGTGTGTATAATACTGCACTGTATAAGTGTATAATACTGCACTGTATATGTGTGTATAATACTGCACTGTATATGTGAGTATAGTACTGTGCTGTATATGTGTGTATAATACTATCCTATATGTGTATAATACTGCACTGTATATGTGTGTATAATACTGTACTATATGTGTATAATACTGCACTGTATATGTGTGTATAATACTGTACTATATGTGTATAATACTGCACTGTATATGTGTGTATAATACTGTACTATATGTGTATAATACTGCACTGTATATGTGTGTATAATACTGTACTATATGTGTATAATACTGCACTGTATATGTGTGTATAATACTATCCTATATGTGTATAATACTGCACTGTATATGTGTGTATAATACTGTACTATATGTGTATAATACTGCACTGTATATGTGTGTATAATACTGCACTGTATATGTGTGTATGATACTGCACTGTATATGTGTGTATAATACTGCACTGTATATGTGTGTATAATACTGTACTATATGTGTATAATACTGCACTGTATATGTGTGTATAATACTGTACTATATGTGTATAATACTGCACTGTATATGTGTGTATAATACTGTATATGTGTGTATAATAGTGCACTGTATATGTGTGTATGACACTGCACTGTATATGTGTGTATAATACTTGTTACCTATATGTGTGTATAATACTGTACACTGGTATATGCTGTATATGTGTGTATAATACTGTACTATATGTGTATAATACTGCACTGTATATGTGTGTATAATACTGTACTATATGTGTATAATACTGCACTGTATATGTGTGTATAATACTGTACTATATGTGTATAATACTGCACTGTATATGTGTGTATAATACTATCCTATATGTGTATAATACTGCACTGTATATGTGTGTATAATACTGTACTATATGTGCATAATACTGCACTGTATATGTGTGTATAATACTGCACTGTATATGTGTGTATAATACTGCACTGTATATGTGTGTATAATAATGTACCATATAAGTGTATAATACTGTGCTGTATATGTGTATAATACTGTGCTGTATATGTGTGTATAATACTGTACTATATAAGTGTATAATACTGTGCTGTATATGTGTGTATAATACTGTACTATATGTGCATAATACTGCACTGTATATGTGTGTATAATACTGTGCTGTATATGTGTACATACTATTGTACTATATAAGTGTATAATACTGTACTATATAAGTGTATAATACTGTGCTGTATATGTGTGTATAATACTGTACTATATGTGCATAATACTGCACTGTATATGTGTGTATAATACTGTGCTGTATATGTGTACATACTATTGTACTATATAAGTGTATAATACTGTACTATATAAGTGTATAATACTGTACTATATAAGTGTATAATACTGTGCTGTATATGTGTGTATAATACTGTACTATATAAGTGTATAATACTGTGCTGTATAAGTGTATAATACTGTGCTGTATATGTGTGTATAATACTGTACTATATAAGTGTATAATACTGCACTGTATATGTGTATAATACTGTACTATATAAGTGTATAATACTGTGCTGTATATGTGTACATACTATTGTACTATATAAGTGTATAATACTGTGCTGTATATGTGTACATACTATTGTACTATAGATGTGTATAATACTGCACTGTATATTTATATAAAGTACTGTATATGTGTATATAATAATGTACTATAGAACTATTTATGTGTACATACAGTGGGGGAAAAAAGTATTTACTCAGCCACCAATTGTACAAGTTCTCCGACTTATAAAGATGAGGTCGGCCTGTAATTGACATCATAGGTAGACCTCAACTATGAGAGACAACATGAGAAATCCAGAAAATCACATTGTCTGATTTTTAAAGAATTTATTTGCAAATTATGGTGGAAAATAAGTATTTGGTCAATAAGAAAAGTTCCTCTCAATACTTTGTTATATCTCCTATGTTGGCAATGACAGAGGTCAGATGTTTTCTGTCTTCACAAGGTTGGCACACACTGTTGTGGTATGTCGGCCCATTCCTCCATGCAGATCTCCTCTAGAGCAGTGATGTTTTGGGGCAACACGGACTTTCAACTCCCTCCAAAGGTTTTCTATGGGGTTGAGATCTGGAGACTGGCTAGGCCACTCCGGGACCTTGAAATGCTTCTTATGAAGCCCCTCCTTCGTTGCCCTGGCGGTGTGCTTGGGATCATTGTCATGCTGAAAGACCCAGCCATGTTTCATCTTCAATGCCCTTGCTGATGGAAGGAGGTTTGTACTCAAAATCTCACGATACATGGCCCCATTCATTCTTTCATGTACACGGATCAGTCATCCTGGTCCCTTTGCAGAGAAACAGCCCCAAAGCATGATGTTGCCCCCCCCATGCTTCACAGTAGGTCTGGTGTTCTTTGGATGCAACTCAGCATTCACTCTCCTCCAAACACGACGAGTTGTGTTTCTACCAAACAGTTCTACTTTGGTTTCATCTGACCATATGACATTCTCCCAATACTCTTCTGGAACATCCAAATGCTCTCTAGCAAACTTCAGACGAGCCCGGATATGTACTGGCTTAAGCAGGGGGGACACATCTGGCACTGCAGGATCTGAGTCCCTGGCGGTGTAGTGTGTTACTGACGGTAGCCTTTGTTACGTTGGTCCCAGCTTTCTGCAGGTCATTCACTAGGTCCTCCATGTGGTTCTGGGATTTTTGCTCACAGTTCTTGTGATCATTTTGACCCCACGGGGTGAGATCTTGCGTGGAGCCCCTAATGGAGGGAGATTATCAGTGCTCTTGTATGTCTTCCATTTTCTAATTATTGCTCCCACAGTTGATTTCTTCACACCAAGCTGCTTGCCTACTGCAGATTCAGTCTCCCAACCTGGTGCAGGTCTTTGTTTCTGGTGTCCTTCGACGGCTCTTTGGTCTTCACCATAGTGGAGTTTGAAGTGTGACAGTTTGAGGTTGTGGACAGGTGTCTATATACTCACCGAGGGATATGTGTGCAGACAGCCTATCAAACATCTTATATACCCACCAAGGGATATATGTGCAGACCGCCTATCACACCTTATATACTCACTGAGACAGACACCTTTATATGAGGGATATGTGTGCAGACAGCCTATCACACCTTATATACCCTCGAGGGATATGTTGCAGACAGCCTATCAC
>ONZH01015464.1:0-30853 GCA_900303285.1 Rhinella marina | reverse complement strand
TGCTGTCAGAGCGGGTATTCAGTGCGTCTGGTGGCGTCATCACCGATAAGCGTACACGCCTGTCAACTGACAGCGCTGACAGGCTGACGCTTATTAAAATGAACAAAGCCTGGATTTCACCGGAATTCAAATCTCCTCCGGGGAAAGCAGCTAAAGATTTAAATAACTTATATATCCGATTCCTCTTCTCTACTCCTCCTACTACTCCTCCTCCTCCTACATATCGTCTTTGCCTAATGCTGACCCAAAAAACGCCATTTTTTAGAGGTCCAACTGGCACTCTTTCAGCACAATTTTTCAGGAGGGCCCCCTACAAGCCCTTTATTCAAACTATTTTTCCAGAGGTCTACCTACAGGCCCTCTCTCCAAAAATTTTTTCCGGAGGTCCACCTACAGGCCCTCTCTTCAAACAATTTTTCCGGAGGTCCACCTACAGGCCCTCTGTCCTAACAATTTTTCGGCCCTCTCTCCAAACCATTTTTCCGGAGTTCCACCTACAGGCCCTCTGTCCAAACTATTTTTCCGGAGGTCCACCTACAGGCCCTCTCTCCAAACAATTTTTCCGGAGTTCCACCTACAGGTCCTCTGTCCAAACAATTTTTCCGGAGGTCCACCTACAGGCTCTCTCTCCAAACAATTTTTCCGGAGTTCCACCTACAGGCCCTCTGTCCAAACTATTTTTCCGGAGGTCCACCTACAGGCCCTCTCTCCAAACAATTTTTCCGGAGTTCCACCTACAGGCCCTCTCTCCATACAATTTTTCCGGAGGTCCACCTACAGGCCCTCTCTCCAATTCCAGTTTCCAGTTTTATTTGCGCAAACTGCATACATTTTTATTTTTGGGATAGGTGTGAAAAATAATATTACTTGCGAATCTATATTGCCCAACATTGGATATGGTAGCAAGTAGAAGACCAAACACATGCTGCTCACAGGGTTCCGCAAATTCCTGGTCCACCCACAAATTCCTTTTCCACAATGTCAAGGAGGTCGTGGTTCTGTTGATGAGCAACAAGTCCTTCTGTACTGAAATCGCCGACAAAGTCTCCATCTAAGAACCTACAGACCATTGTGGAGAGAGCGGCACAGCTCGCCATCAAAGTGACGAACCCCTAAGCCAGACTGCGCAGAGAAGATAATGAATAAATATCTCTGTGGTTATTTTTGCTAAATAAAAGTTAAATAAACCCCCCCAAAAATTCATCTGTTCCTGTGCCTGATCCACCCAAGTTGAATCTGTCCCATCCTGAGAAATTCCCCCCCAAGGAGTCCCCACTGTAACTTGCTTCCCATACAACTACCTCACCCCCCTGACACCTGTGTCTCGCCATTGTCCACCACCTCCTCAGACAACACTGGTAAATCCCCACTGTCAGCACACAGAAACAGCAAAAGGTCTTGCGAACTGGGGCAGAGAATGTTCTGGGCTAGCACATCAGGGAAGGGGTGACTATGGGGTTCCAGGGAGTACGTGACCACATGCAATATCCATTTAAAAGTCATGCCACACTTGATGTAGCTCATAATTGACAATTGTACCGGTTGATGCTAAATTTTTAAGTTGGAGTCCTGCGTCGTCATTCTAAGTACACCCGGCTGTTGTCACCACCACACACGCTAGCCCAGGGGGCACTCCTCTGGCTCTTCCAGCGAAACCTCCTTCCCCCCAGCCTGCCACCCCACCTACAGGCTCTCTCTCCAAACAATTTACTTCTTTGTCCTATCTTTCTCTCTCTCTCTCTACAAACTATCTTTCCGGATAGCTGCCATATACGGTATTAAACTGAGTAGTATACATAGAAGACATACCACACTTGATCAATCTCATAATTTACGACTGTACCGGTTGATGATAAATTTTTAAGTTGGGGTCCTGCGTCGTCATTCTAAGTACACCCGGCTGTTGTCACCACCACACACGCTAGCCCAGGGTGCACTCCTCTGGCTCTTCCAGCGAAACCTCCTTCCCCCCCACCTACAGGCCCTCTCTCCAAACAATTTACCCGGGTAGGGGGACGTATTAGATATTGTACTGATTTATTTTTTAGATGCTTGGGAAGCAGCTATGCTCACCACTATACATCCAACAGCCACAGCAACTGATAAGAACAGATACTAAACTTGATTTTAGCTGCAGTGCCAGCATGAGCAGTGGTGTCACCTGCAGGCGGTGATGGACCTTCGTTGCACCTAGTTGGGTGCTTCCCTAACATGTGATGGGTATTTGCATCGCCTTTCTTGGTCTGGGTGAGCACAATTGCCATGAGGGTAACCTCCAGGCTGTTGCCTGAGAATTTGGGGTAATGGTGGGATTAAAAAAAATCACTGCCTGCCTGGGGATACTAAAACACAAAAATAATAAAGATTTATTGAAGATCCGTTAAAAACTTGGTGGGGCTTGGCGGCCCAAAATCCTGCAGGCAACCCTGAAATCGCTGTGTCAGTGGGAGACAAGTGACAGAGGACACTGTATATAATGTCTCACATGAACAGCGACACCTGAATCACGACTGGTAACAGGAGCAGATAGATGAGCAAACTGTTGGTGGTTAATATCAGTCGGATCCAGTGGGTCAAAACTTAGGGTCCCCACGTGAGGTGGAATCAGATATCACAAAAAATCCACATCTACGCCAGGGCCCAAATAGCATTAGCTCTGTATGGGTCAGTGTTGTTGAGTGCAGATATACTTAATCAATCAATGTGTCTAATGAATGATAGGATATCGCACTAGCAATACTCTTGTACTGACCCTAAACTGTATCCTTCCTCACACTGCAACTCCCCCATTGGATACCCCACAGGTACTCGACGCGTTTCTACAGTATTAACTGTGTCATCAGGAGTATTAGGGTAGAGAGGCGACTGAGGTAAAAGACATGAACTCAGCTGGTGGTGCTGGGTACATAGAAACAATGTTGCCAGATTGGCAATAGAGAAAGGTGCAACTGTATCGGAAGTCCACTGATGGTGTGAGCTCCCGGCAGTTGCGGAAAAATACAGAGAATAAGAGACAGGAGTCCGCGCTGTGGAGGCGTTCACTCAGGCCAAACCAGTGCCGGGGCGCTGTCTGAGTGAACGCCTCCACAGCGCGGACTCCTGTCTCTTATTCTCTGTATTTTTCCGCAACTGCCGGGAGCTCACACCATCAGTGGACTTCCGATACAGTTGCACCTTTCTCTATTGCCAATCTGGCAACATTGTTTCTATGTACCCAGCACCACCAGCTGAGTTCATGTCTTTTACCTCAGTCGCCTCTCTACCCTAATACTCCTGATGACACAGTTAATACTGTAGAAACGCGTCGAGTACCTGTGGGGTATCCAATGGGGGAGTTGCAGTGTGAGGAAGGATACAGTTTAGGGTCAGTACAAGAGTATTGCTAGTGCGATATCCTATCATTCATTAGACACATTGATTGATTAAGTATATCTGCACTCAACAACACTGACCCATACAGAGCTAATGCTATTTGGGCCCTGGCGTAGATGTGGATTTTTTGTGATATCTGATTCCACCTCACGTGGGGACCCTAAGTTTTGACCCACTGGATCCGACTGATATTAACCACCAACAGTTTGCTCATCTATCTGCTCCTGTTACCAGTCGTGATTCAGGTGTCGCTGTTCATGTGAGACATTATATACAGTGTCCTCTGTCACTTGTCTCCCACTGACACAGCGATTTCAGGGTTGCCTGCAGGATTTTGGGCCGCCAAGCCCCACCAAGTTTTTAACGGATCTTCAATAAATCTTTATTATTTTTGTGTTTTAGTATCCCCAGGCAGGCAGTGATTTTTTCGTTAAAATTTGTGGATACACATCTCAGATACCTTTGCCAGCAGTGATTTGTAATGGTGGGATTAAGCAGCCTCAGAGGCATCCATGCATGCTGCCCCTGCTGTTTCCTGTCCATTTCCGTGGTGTTTCGATCATTTTCTGAGGTTTCCAGGTTTTCACCCAGCCTTCCCTAGGCAGAGCCTTGGTCCCCCGCAAAAAATGCTCGAGTCTCCCATTGACTTCAATGGGGTTCGTTACTCGAAACGAGCACCCGAGCATCGGGAAAAGTTGGACTCGAATAACGAGCACCCGAGCATTTTAGTGCTTGCTCATCTCTAATGAGGACCAATAATCTAAAACGGTTAGAAAAAAAACAAGAGGACATCTTTGGCTTTCAGTGAGATAAAGAAACTGATGACAGTAAGAAAATCAAGACCAACACTGAGAGTAATGAATTTTATCTATTAAAGATCAAGAATAACATGTTTCAGAATAATAACTCTTATAACAAAAAAGGAACAAAGCACCAAAAGAAGATTGAAAAATGAGATCCTTGTATGCAACATTTGTAAAGACATTTCTATATAACTTACAAGCTTAGCTGTTGTTATAATACCTTGACTAATAGACTCTGAGAAAAGTGAATGATAATGCAATCAACACTTTTTATCAAATGTTATTTTTCTGATGATTTTCTTAACTTTTCTTCTCCATAAAAGGATAAAGAAAGTAATTTACACCTGAAAAATTGACAAATTTTCAATGAACAATAAGAAAATAGGTTCTGAAAAAAATGCACGTGGTGTGAAAGTTATTCAGAGTACAAATATAGTATTAAAATCTTTGAATGTGTGTGCTGTTCTTTACTAGCTACAATTGCATTTATTAGTTTTAGGCAGTGGACATCTTAAATCCATCAGACCATCTCAAGCCTCTTTTGTGTTCTCCTGAATGATCATCTAAGCTAAAAAGGGTTATTCAACCCCTGAAATGTTCCCCCATATGCTGGGGCCCCTCACAGAGGTGCTACTTACCTCACTCTCCGGCACCCACGTTGCTACTGGTCCCCGTACGTCCACCGCTGCATCTCCCTGTTGTGCAGATGAAAGCATCCAGCGTTGGGGTGGGCAGCCAATGGCAGGCGCTGATGACCCCTTTAACCACCTGTTTTGCCCGACTCCAGCTCCGGCAGTGGGAAAAGTACTTAACTGTTCTGCCGGAGCTGGAGTTTGGCAGAAGTGGATGGGGGAAGGGCTGTTTTAGCTACTGATATCTCCTGAGTGGTAGCAGCTAGAAGCATGAAACTAGTGTTTTTTTTTAAAGCTGGCATCCCAGGCTTTAATACAAGACTACTCTTCATGCTTCTAGCTGCTACCAATCAGGAGATATCACTGTTAGAAATCAAGTCGGGAATAATCGGGGATAAAACATGTTCTTATTTTCACTTTCACTGAAGCAGCAGTTTCAGTGCAGGGACAACAGCTAATTAGCAGCTGCTTTCTCTCCCTTCAAATTCTCCTGTTAGCTCAGGCTGATAGGAGGTAAAATAAAGTTTGTTAAACATATTCTTGATCCCCCTCACCTCTCCTTCTTGTGTGCCCTGTCTCTCCCTGCTTGCTTCAGTAATAAACCTCCTCTTCCTGCCTTCACTCTGAATGTCCATGTGATCAGTGCCTTCACTTTGCCTATCTGTGTGCTCCCCCTGTCTCATATCCCCCATACCTTCAATAATAAAGTGTTCCTTGCTCCCTGATGTTACCTGATCATTGGCAGCGTCTCCTGCATGTGTTCCAGTCACACACTGTACAGATAACAGGATTACTGCTAATTAACCATATAGCTTTCCTTCTGCATGATCCACCACCACCACTTCATCTCCTGTCTGACCCCTCCATAAAATAGAAAAAACATGACAATTGTCCAGTTATCTTCATTCCCTTCCATTATATCTCCTCCTGAATTCTATCCTCAGCCTGGCTGGCAGTTCAAATTTTGAAATACATTTTTATACACAATAAAAAATATTAATTAAATGCCATCATAAATGTTTCTTAGAAAAACTATAACTAATCTAATCTCAGTAAGCCAATATAGATACACTTAAGAAAAAAATAAAATAAATTGTAATGCAATTAGGGAATGTACTGTTCTTTAAAGGGCCAAATTAGCTGGGTAATAAGGGGTTAATAAGTACTTAAGGAAACTGAGTTATGTGCCAATTGTATTTGCTTGAGACATAAATTCATAATCTACAATAAAAAAGTGACATTTTTAGCAGGGTTTTTCAATTTTAATGTGACAGGTAGGAGGTTAATTGTGTTCAAATCAAAATCTTTCCCTTAGAGGACCTTAGTTGTGGCATGACTGTGTGGACCCTATTCACCTCTTTCTTTCACCTTCCTGAAAGAGCCTATTTTTTGCAAATCTGACGTGTAATTTTATGCGGGAATAACTTTGGAATGCTTTTACTTATCCAACCGAATCTGAGAATGTTTTCTCATGACATTTCGTACTTCATGTTAATAGTAAATTTGAGTTGATATGTTTATTTAATAGATCTAAAATTAAAATTAGATTTAAAATTATCTCATAATGATAATGTTATCTCATGAAATAATTATCACTTAACATTCTCCATATTCCTTCTTTATTATGGCATCATTTTTCAATTGTCATTTAATATTTTTTTAGGACATTAGAAGGCTTAGAATCTTGGAAGCAATTTTTCAAATTTTCAAGAAAATTTCCAAAACCAACTATTTTAAGGACTAATTTCATTTTAAAGTCACTTTGAGTGGCTTATATAATAGAAACCACCCATAAATAAACACCCATCAAGGTATTCAAAACTGATTTTATAAACTTTGTTACCCCTTTTGATGTTCCACAATAAATAAAGGAAAACTGAGGTGAAATTTCTTTTTTGCAGATTTTCCATTTTAATACCCCCAATCTCCCCCCCATCTAACATGACAAGATGTAACAGCAGAACAAACCTTTCAATGCACATTACCATTATTGTTTTCAAATAAAACACTGCTTAGCCCCAGAATTTTTACTTTTTACAAGGAAAACAGGAACAAAGGACCCTACAATTTTTTAAACCATTTTCTCTTGAATACAGTTACACTCCATTGGTGGTCATAGACTGCTGTTTGGGCATTTGAGGGTTAGTTTGAGGATATATACAGCATTGGCCGACAACTGAAACAAACCAAGATCACTATAGGGTTATGACAGCACCTAGACTTTTTGAAGCACTTTTGATTGATTTTAACCATCAAGTAACAGCTGCAAGATTATATGCAAGTCACCTTACTGCTTTGAACTACGGTGGTAGCTCAATAGTTTAAATTAAAAAAAAAAAACATTAAAAAATGTTCAAAATGATCTAAATTTGGTTGCCCACAGGATAGATCATCAATATAAGACTGGCGGGGATCTGACTCCTCCACTGATCAGTTGTTTGAAGGGGTAGTGACACTCATGTAAGCTCTGCTTCCACTTCAAAATTAACTGTGTGTTGTTTTGCTTGTTTAGGCAGCACAATGTCATTAGAACTGCTCATCCCATTCAAATCAATGTGTAATGAGGGTGTCACGACCTGTCGCTGACCCTGTTGTGTCTGGGGTCAGAAGGTTGCAGAGGGTGGCTACACACTCGGTTTCTCAAGAGATGACCTACTGGTGAGAATAGATTTCGGTCCAAGTTTTCCTGCTTAGGTTTGGGAATCAGTAGCTTTTCCTTTTAGCTGTTCTCTGTCAGCCACTCCCAGCTGCTATATATTCTATCTTTCTCCTTTTCTTGTTGATATAGACCTTCTTTACAGATCTTCTATTCTGACCTCTGGTGGAGTTGGAGTTGCTGTGGAGCTGTTGGAACTGGTGCTGTCAGATCTCCAGTTCTCTCCTGTTTGTTGTCTCCATTCGGTGATTGTTTATTTTGTTTGTGTTGTTTGTCCTTTCTCTGTTGTTACCCTAGGTGTCAGTGGTGAGAAATAGTGCTCCCACTGCCCTACTCAATACCTAGGGCTTATTTCAGGGTAATATGTCATTGCCTGACCTGGATACTACAAAAAAAAATAATAATTAGGTAAATCAATATAAAACAACAAATGGTGGGACCCGTAGAGCCCAAAGTATCTCAGGCAGCCCTGAGGTCACTGATGTACTAGGGTGGCGTGAAAATGAGTACATACACAACCCCCTATGTGTATATGTTATCTATCAGTGACCACTGGATTGTGAATGTCAATAGGTGAGAGCAAATATGACACCTACTCAATCAGTGATGGCATTCAAATCCTATGGGTATAGATAGAAACACTCAAGACCAAGGATGAACCTGTGTATCCTAGAGCCTCAAAGCTTGTGTGCTGCAGGCTCAATATTCACCTCCATCCTAAGCTGGAATTTGCTGCATTTTACTCTGTTACACAACTGATAACCTCCTTTACAAAGTAACACTTGCCACTGAAACACTGCTGTAGAGGGTATATCCTTTCTTGTTAGGGATAGTAGTTAAGTCATACCCCACAATACTCTTCCATCTGGTGTGTCACTATACTTAAAAAGTCCTAAAGACCTTGTTGCTGTCTCCTGGAATATTCACACCCTACGTACTTGACATGTTTCCACAGTCTCCTCTGCTTCATCAGGAGTACTGGGATAAATCAATGAACAAGAGACAATGTAAGAGAAAGTGTGGGCTCCGCTGATGTGCTGAGTAATTATTTCAGGGTAAGCCAAGGATGAGGCATGTGATAGGCCTATGGGTTAGCAGCCTGTCTAGGGATGTCAGGACAGTCAGGTGCCAGTGGCAAGTGAGCTAGGGGTCACTACTCCTCCCTCTCCCTAATGGAGGGGTATTCCTCTTCCCTCCCCTCTGCACCACATGTCTGTTACCTGCCATATCAGATGTGATATTATATCTAGTCATATGGAAAGCAGAAGGGGAGAATATATAGTAGCTGGGAGTGGCTGACAAAGAATAGCTGAAAGGAAAAGCTACAGATTCCTAAATGGGACAAAAAGGATCAAAAACCTAAGCAGGAAAACCTGGACCGGAATCCATTCTCACCACTAGGTCATAGAGCGATCTCTTGAAAAACCGAGTGTGTAGCCACCCTCTGCAACCTTTTGACCTTAAGCATAAACAGGTCAGCGATAGGTCGTGACACCCTCATGACAGAATGAGTGTTTTAATTACACTGCACATCCGTTGCAAATTAGACATCACACAGGTACTTTTTAAGCGGAAGCAGTGCGAACATGAGTGCTACTTCCCCTTTACACAGCTGATTGTCAGCAGCAATGGAAGTCTGACAGTCGTCAATCTGATATTGATGACATATCCTCAGAATAGGTCATCAATATCTTTGGACTGCAAACCCTTTTAAGACAATTACAGGAGTTCTAGGTATTCTGAATGTTATATGGATGTACTATGGCTATGTAATGGATTACTGACCCCCCCAAGAAACTACCATTATGAACTTTACATTCTCCTCCATGCAATGGATAATTACCATATGTGAAAGTGGACTCAATAAGATATATAGATTTTAATGAATAATTTTGGTATGCGCTATTCCATGTAGTTTCATGTACTTTTTTTATCTAAAAAATGTTAAAGCAGGTCTCTAGTATAGTGGAACTGAATACATTTTATAATAAGATGCAGTAGTCTAATGATCTGTGTGATTAATAGCCTGTGCTCTGAGGATCTCATATGATACATCAGAATAGTTACAGCTGATTGCTGATTATTGAAGCAAAACACTGTTTTTGATTCATAGAATATGAACAGTGTTTAATGAAATCTGTTTCTTAGTCTTTAATGAAATAAAATGTACTGCTATTTGGCAAGCTACTTGGGACCCTAAAGGTACTAGGTGTGAAAGATGTAGGACTCAACTATAGCAAAATGTATTGCCAAATTGTAGGATACAAAGTTAATATTCCAATTCTGTTCACATTTCTGCGAGTATAAGGTATGTATCCAATTCTCTTCAGGTATACTATTTAAATATATAATGTGGTAACTTGCTGTTGTCACTCTCTCCTTGCACATTCCTTGTCTCCAATCCTTGCTGTCTGCACAGTGTTTCAAAGTCCTTCTGTGCTGGATCCCAATGTGTCTATGACATCTTCAGCTTCTATACATGTGTGCGCTGCATCGGCTAGTAGCTAGCACAGTGTTTCAAAGTCCTTCTGTGCTGGATCCCAATGTGTCTATGACATCTTCAGCTTCTATACATGTGTGCGCTGCATCGGCTAGTAGCTAGCGCATGCGTGGGGAAGCCCATAAGTAATCCTCCAGGAAACCTTAGTGTGATGTTATACTTGAGTATGGATACTCGTGGAGGCCAAAGTGGCTCACTTTGGAAATTGGAAAGGACCTCTCCAACAGCCTGTTTCAAAATTAATGAGAGACAAATGGTCATTATTATAAACATTCATCCCCTATTCAGTTTCCATATTGTCAGCAGCACATCCCATTGTTTAAACAGAGCTATGTACCGCCCACATATGACAATTTTAAGTGCCGCAATAAAGATGCAATCACCGCATAAATGACTATTTGCTCACTCCTAAAATGTTTTTACTGATGATCTATACTCTGTATAGGTAATCAATATCTGATTAGTAGGGGTCCGACACCCAGGACTCCCATGGATCAGCTGTTTGAGAAGGCCATGTGATGTCATGTTCTTCAGTCACATGGTCTGGTCACAGCTCAACCTCATTGAAGTGAATGGGGCTGCTCTGCAATACCAAGCACAGCCACTTTACAATGTATGGCATGGTAAATTGTGTAGAGAAAAGGTTGTGGTACTACTGCAAGCGCCGGTGCCTTCTCAAATAGCTGATTGGCACGGGTCCCAGATGTTGGACCCTTAGAGGATAGAAATAAAAAGAATGTAGCCCACGTCTTCTTACTTGCATATTTATTCCTGTCAATACATAAAAATGCCTGTTTGAAGGTTGAAGATGCTGGCTGGATTCTTCTTATTTCTACAGATTGTAGTGGTGATGAGCCTGACCACTGGGAACCATGCATTTGACACCAATAGACATTGGGTATTGTTGCTGCCTCAACGAGGATAGGTCATTGTTAAAAACACTTGGGAAACCCCTTTAAGTGATGAGTGTCACCTTTACATGGACTAATTATCAGGAACGAGTAACTTTCTTGATAATTGCCCATATCTTTGACACGTGTAAATGGACCCTTACAGAATAGATTGTATAGTCAATTACTTTTTAAATCTATATTTAATGTGATAGAAGCATTTAGTAGTTGGCTTTTTTTCTACATAAGTTATAACGAAGGCAAAAAGTAAATATATAGATATGCAAATCAATTAGTACAAATAGATTTGTTCATCAGAGTTCAGCTTCCTTTTGCACTTGATTGACAGGGCCGGACATCACTCTCCACCCTCACAATCTTGCACCTGCACCACAACTCTTAGTAGCAGTGCAGGCATAGAGGATCTGTTGCTACTACCAGCAGTGGTGCTGGTTTGAGATTGTCAGGGTTGGATGAGATGTCCGGTATTGTCAATCAAGCAGCAGGGGGGAACACATGAATTTGTTCATTTTTGAGTAAATGTGAAATCTACTCTCCAAAGTTAATGCTGAAGTATATAGTGATATGTTTATATAGTGATATGTTTGGATTTGCAAAAGTTCCCCGAGATCAGTATATGCCACTTGTTTCCATTGTCCTACATTGTACTGAAAGGCCTTAAGCTGGAATACCACATTTTCAGAACTACTACCTTTATACTGTACATACTGTGTATTCAAACAGAGAGGTGTCAGAAAATTGCCTTCTTAGCCAATACTCCTCCGACATTTGCAAGGTGCTCTGGTGTTTTTTTTACTATGGTTTAACACCATAAATTACTATGGAAAATATATTTTTATATATTTATATTATATAGTGCCTTGATAAAGTATTCATACCCCTTGAACTTTTCCATATTTTTTCATGTTACATCAACAAACTTAAATGTATTTTATTGGGATTTTATGTGATAGACCAACACAAAGAAGCAAATATGTATGAAGAGAATAGAAGATGATTGATGGTTTTCAAATTTTTTAATAAAAATCTGAAAAGCGTGGCGTGCATTTGTATTCAGTCCCTTGTACTCTGATACCCCTAAATAAAATCTAATGCCTTCAGTCACCTAACTAGTAAATACAGTCCACCTGTGTGTAATTTATTATAGCTTTTCTGTGAAGGCCTCAGAGGTTTGTTAGAGAACATTAGTGATCAAACAACATCATGAAAACCAAGGAACACAGGCCAGAGATGGGGTTATGGAGAAGTGTTAAGGAGGGTTAGGTTATAAAAAATATATTCCAAGCTCTTAACAGCTCATCCAAAAATGGAAGGAATATGGCAGAACTGCAAACCTACCAAGGCATGGCAGTTCAACTAATGACAGCTCAGGCAAGGAGAAAAGCAGCCAAGAGCTGCAGAGGTCCACAGCTCACATGGGACAATCTGTGCACAGGACAATTATTAGCCGTCTAGTCCACAAATCTGGCCTTTATGGAAGAGTGCCAAGAAGAAAACCATTTTTGAAGAAGTTTCATTTGCAATTTGCCTAAAGCCATGTAGGGGACACAGCAAATATGTAGAAGAAGGTGCTCTGATCAGTTGAGACCTAAGTTGAACATTTTGGCCTAAATGCCAAATGCAATGTGTGGAGGAAAACTAACACTGCACATCACCCTGAACACACTATCTCCCCATGAAACATGGTGGTGGCATCCTTCTGCGGGAATGCTTTTCTTTAGCAGGGACAGGGAAGCTGGTCAGAGTTGGTCGGAATATGGATGGAGCTAAACACAGGACAATCCTGGAGGAAAACCTGTTAGAGGCTACAAAAGACTTGAGACTGGGGTTCACCTTCTAGCAGGACAACAACTCTAAACATATACGTAGCCAGAGCTACAATGGAATAGTTTAAATCAAAGCATATTCATGTGTTAGAATGGTCCAAAGTCCAGACCTAAATCCCATTGAGAATCTGTGGCAAGACTTGAAAATTGCTGTTCACAAGCGCCCTTGATCCAATCTGAGCTTGAGCTATTTTGCAAAGAAGAATGGGCAAAAAATCCAGCCTCTAGATGTGCAAAGCCTTGCAGCTGTAATTGCAGTGAAAATGAAAAATGTGAAAACTATGTGTTATTTTATTTTCACTTCATAAAACACTTGCTACTTGCTTTATTTTCACTTCATAAAACCCCCTGAAAAAACATTTAAATTTGTGGGTGTAACGTGAAAAAAGAGTGGAAAAGTTTGAGAGGTATGAATAATTTTTCAAAGCAATATATATATATATATATATATATATATATATATATATATATATATATTTAAACTGATTTAGGGGAGATTTACCACACTGGTGCGAAGTAGAACTAGCTTAGTTGCCCATATCAACCAAGCAGATTCCACCTTTCATTTTTCACAACTTCTTTGAAATCTGATTGGTTGCTATCACCAGTGTGATAAATCTCCCCCTTAGATTTTACTATGCTACATCAGAATTTTTTCAGACTCATTTTGCACTGAAGACACTATATTTAGATAATACTGTAGAGTGGATCCTATTTTTGACAGTGACAAGGTTGAAGGGCTTTATACATGTAATGGTGTCTGATGGTAACAGAACATAAAAAGGAGAATTTAAATGGATCTTCAAGTCAGGATGGCAGAGTTTAACGTTAACTGAAGTGGAAAACAGCTGAAAGTGTTGTTGGTATTTTGTAGCATTTTGAGTTCCATGTACATGTTCCTTTTTCTATTAGTAATATATCTTACATTTCTGCACCATTTGGTTTTCCCTCTGGTTTTCAGCCTAATGAAGTATTTCCAGGGACAAGAGTTGTCCAACATAACACATAACTATTGTTCAAGTTCTTCAACTCAAATTTTCTCAACCTACTGTACAATAAAAATAAACATTTCATAGTATGTGCATTCCTCCCTTTTTTCATTTTATAATAATAATAATCTTTATTTATATAGCGCCAACATATAAAGAAAAAAAAAAGAAATATATATATATATATATATATATATATATATATATATATATATATCACATGGATTATACATATTAAATAAGTACAATGTGTTTACAGTATTGTATGAGCTTTTTATTCACTTCAAATACCCTACTCACTCTCTAGGGACGCCTGACAGCACAATATTCTTGGTGCTGTCAGACTTGCTTCTAACAAGCCCTGTCACCTCCTCCTGTCACACCTCAATGCAGCACACTGGAAGGGTCCACAGTCTGCTGTGGGAGACAGGGAGAAACAATGACTGTGGTTGATAACCATCAGATACAGTATATAACAGAAGAGCCAGAGACTAGATTCTCTATATGTAACAATGTTCGCATCCCCTTTCATATAGACAATAAAATCTGTTAAGAGACAAGTGGGCATAAGAGAATAGGTATGCTTGTCTAGGAATTATTAGAAAATGTTCCTACAGTCAAGTCCCGTGGAGAATGAGCAGTGAGGTCAAATATTTCAAACTCAAAATTTCAATATGTAAATGTGTGTGTGCTGTAAATGTACAGTGGGGGGAAAAAGTATTTAGTCAGCCACCAATTGTGCAAGTTCTCCCACTTAAAAAGATGAGAGAGGCCTGTAATTGCCATCATAGGTAGACTTCAACTATGAGAGACAACATGAGAAAACAAATCCAGAAAATCACATTGTCTGATTTTTAAATAATTTATTTGAAAATTATGGTGGAGAATAAGTATTTGGTCACCTACAAACAAGCAAGATTTCTGTCTCTCACAGACCTGTAACTTCTTCTTTAAGAGGCTCCTCTGTCCTCCACTCATTACCTGTAGTAATGACACCTGTTTGAACTTGTTATCAGTATAACAAACACCTGTCTGCAACCTCAAACAGTCACACTCCAAACTCCACTATGGTGAAGACCAAAGAGCTGTTGAAGGACACCAGAAGCAAAATTGTAGAACTGCACCAGGCTGGGAAGACTGAATCTGCAACAGGCAAGCAGCTTGGTGTGAAGAAATCAACTGTGGGAGCAATAATTAGAAAATGGAAGACATACAAGACCACTGATAATCTCCCTCGATCAGGGGCTCCATGCAAGATCTCATCCCATGGGGTCAAAATGATCACAAGAACTGTGAGCAAAAATCCAAGAACCACACGGGGGGACCTAGTGAATGACCTGCAGAAAGCTGGGACCAACGTAACAAAGGCTATCGTCAGTAACACACTACGCTGCCAGGGACTCAGATCCTCCAGTGCCAGACGAGTCACCCTGCATAAGCCAGTACATATCCGGGCCCGTCTGAAGTTTACTAGAGAGCATTTGGATGTTCCAGAAGAGTATTGGGAGAATGTCATATGGTCAGATGAAACCAAAGTAGAACTGTTTGGTAGAAACACAACTCGTCGTGTTTGGAGGAGAGTGAATGCTGAGTTGCATCCAAAGAACACCATACCTTCTGTAAGGCATGGGGGTGGCAACATCATGCTTTGGGGCTGTTTCTCTGCAAAGGGACCAGGACGACTGATCCGTGTACATGAAAGAATGAATGGGGCCATGTATTGTGAGGTTTTGAGTGCAAACCTCCTTCTATCAGCAAGGGCATTGAAGATGAAACGTGGCTGGGTCTTTCAGCATGACAATGATCCCAAGCACACCGCCAGGGCAACAAAGGAGTGGCTTCGTAAGAATAATTTCAAGGTCCTGGAGTGGCGTAGTCTCCAGATCTAAACCCCATAGAAAACCTTTGGAGGGAGTTGAAAGTTTGTGTTGACCAGCAACAGCCCCAAAACATCGCTGCTCTAGAGGAGATCTGCATGGAGGAATGGGCCAACATACCAGCAACAGTGTGTGCCAACCTTGTGAAGACTTACAGAAAACGTTTGACCTCTGTCATTGCCAACAAAGGATATATAACAAAGTATTGAGATGAACTTTTGTTATTGACCAAATACTTATTTTCTACCATAATTTCCAAATAAATTCTTTAAAAACCAGACAATGTGATTTTCTGGATTTGTTTTCTCATTTTGTCTCTCATAGTTGAGGTCTACCTATGATGTCCATTACAGGCCTCTCTCAACGTTTTAAGTGGGAGAACTTGCACAATTGGTGGCTGACTAAATACGTTTTTTCCCCCTGTGTGTGTATATATATATATATATATATATATATATATATATATATATTTTTTTTTTTTAAACAGAGTGGTCATAGTAGATAAAGGGGTTGTTACACATGTCACGTTTGAATATGTGAAATGGAACTAGGGGTTTAAATGGATTATGTTTCTATCCTACACAAAAAAACCTATGGTTTCCAGCACGATACTAGAGTTAATGTCTATATTTTCTTCATTTACCTTTAAACGGGTTGTGTCACTACAGCAAATAGCATTTATCATGAAGAGAAAGTTAATACAGCCACTTACTAATATATTGTGATTCATTTTTCCATCACATTATACATCACTCGTTTCCATGGTTACAACCACTCGGTAATCCATCAGCATTGGCTGTGCTTGCATCTAGCCAGCGAAGGAAACAGTATGGATAATAACAATACATTAGTAAGTAGCTTGTATTAACTTTCTCTACATGGTAAATGCGACTTGCCAAAGTGACACAACCCTTTAAGTCTGGACAGAGGTGCAACCAACCTGGTTCTTCTGGGCCTCAATATAAAATCTATAATAGGGACCCCCGCCTACTATGTGCCATTTATAAGACTGGTGTGTTCTGATTGTTAAAAGTCCATCTTTTCTAACCTCTAACGATCAGCTGTTATATCATAGAGCAGTGATTCTCAATGCTCAGATTCCAAATGCTTCTCTACTCTACAAATTACATCAAACTACCACAAAGGCAATGATCATGTTCCATGCAGCTTATTAAAAGCACAACATAAACATAATGGCACATTGCAAAAAGACATTTACTCCTTGTCCTGCCAACAGTAAACTATCTGTATGGTAAATTTATTGTGGTAGTATTCATGTTGCTTTAGCTCCATCAACTGGCTTTTTGTGAATACAGTTTCTAGCTAGGCAGCATTGTTTTTTCTGTATGTCTCATACGAGTTACTGTATTTTAATACCTATGATCCTGGTGACATCATCAACTCAGCTCACAGCAGTGATCTTTCCTGAGAACTATTGGAGAACAAGCAGCACATTTGCAATACACCTCCTCACCAGTCTTAATGTGACATCGCTGGTACGTTTTGGGGCTGTTAGTTAGCATTGTAGGAAGTATGTTCATGCTTATTTATATTTTATGCTGTATGTAACCTGTATTTCATGGACATCTCTGTTTTTTGCAAAACATTGTACTGTTATGTGTTACAGCCAGTCGGCCTTTGGGGTGTGCAACCACAAATTGTGCACTATCCTGGACTCCTTTTTCCAGGCACCCGGTCATGGTAGTGACTCATCCAGCTTCCATGCATTACTTCAGTCAATTATATCTGTATCCTGTGGAATGCCATGTTGAAGCAGGGAGCCATCAGCCGTCCCAATGCAATGACAAATTGCACCTTTTGGGCTGTGTAGAATCGGATGGCATGTTTGCTCGCTAGCTCATAAGGTGCGATGATGTCATCACAATGCACCTGCAGCTGGAGAGAACAGGATGTTTTTCCATCATTGAGGAAACAAGGTTGCTAGGTGATTATTCCATTTTTTATTTGACTGTTTGAACTGCAGACATGTACATACAGAGAGCTTCCCACTCTCCACAACAAGTCCAGCAAATTCATACCACACATGGATTAAATTGGCATTATTAGCAAATGCATACCCAACTGTTGAAAAGCCAAAGGATTATGTTTGTGCACTATCCTGTGTATCCTGAACAGCTTGGTTGCATCAAGACCATTCACAGGGGTCAGGGAGGAAAGTCAGTGTACCTACATGCTTACAATGTTGCTGGAGTCACACCGCTTTTGCTTGAAAAAGTAGATGTGACTCCCAAAATGTCACGTATTGTATATGTGAGTATGCCGAGTTTCTTCTCTTACCCCTTTGAATGATCTTGATACAACAGAGCCAATGTTTATATTTGATAATGCACGTTATGTGAAACTGCTGGACTACAAGATGTCTGTATTTCAGATACCAGATTGTGGAGATAATAAGAAGATCTAAAGCTTAATCTGTGTGTGAAATTGCAGCTCTTAGCAGGCAGTACTACTGAATGGGGGTGATAAGTGAGCAACACTACTGGATGGGCACACTAAGTAAGAAACGCTACTGGATCATATAATTGGGTAGATTTTAAAGTCTTATAAGGGAAAGCATAGAAAGTGAGTAAGGGATTGGTCATTGTCTCAGATATACTCACACAGCTTGCTAGCAAGTTTTGCATCACAAAGTCTTGCAAGAAACTGAATTTTTCTGTATGAATAGCCAGCCAGCCTACTTTTTACTTTTTTGTTAAAAAGTTTTCTATAGTTCATAGACCTATTGCCAGAACCCTAACACCATACATTATGCTGCAAATGCTGAACAATTAGCCCTTTTTTCCTAAAAACCATACTATGCATTATTAGAGAATATGCACCATGCTGCAATAACAGCGTTTATGTACCAGTTAACAGTTATTGCATTGCTTTGCATTGCATCAAGAACTTTTTGCATTATTACTGAACATGTGCTTAATTAACCATTAAGACACTGTATTGCATCAAGATCATGTGCATTATTACTGAACACATTCTGCTGTAATAACAACATTTATATACCATTTTACCGTTTAGGCATTGCATTGAATCAAGATCCTATGCAATATTACTGAACATGTTCTGCTGCAATAAGAGCATTTATATACCAGTTAAAGGTGGTCCTCATTTTTACCAATATAACTAAGAGCACTGCCCCACAGAAGATTGCATACACATCCCAGACACACCTGTGTACATGTTGTGTCATTATTCCATGTCCAGGAAAAGCACTTTTATTCTGCTGGAAAACATGCCCAGCACTGCTGCTGCAAGTGCCCAAAGCAAACCAGACTGAAGAGGGGAGGGCTTCTTTAGCTGCTCATATCTTGGGATTGGTAGCAGATATAAAAATGGTTCTGACCTTATTTGAAAGCTGGCATTCCAAGCTTTATACAGTATATGATGATACCAGAATCATAGCATTATATCCACTATATCAGAAGATAAATCGAGTTGGGAGTGGCTCGTTTTACTTTTACTTTCAGCTGGGCACTTGAGAGTTGTTTTCCAGCAGAATAAAAGTGCTTTTCCAGGACATGGAATACAGACACACAGTGCACACAGGTATGCTTGGGATGTGTCTGCAATCTTCTGTGGGACAATGCTCTTAGTTATATTGGTGAAAATGAGGTGACAGACTCCCTTTAACAATTAAAAGATACCTACATTATTACTGATTGTGTTGTGCTGCAACAACAGCATTTATATACCAGTTAACCTTTAACGCATTGTATTGCGTCAAGATACTTTGACTAGAATGCATTCTACTCTAATAACTACATTAATATAGCATTTTCATTCTACGTATTTTAGTACCCTTGTAAGCTGCCAATACACGTGTGCACTGTCTTTGTAGCAGGAGAGGGACATTTAAATGTGCTATTGCCATTTAATCATCTGTGTACCAAACCTACAACTTTTCATTTGTAGGCTTCATAACAAAATATCTAATAAATCTAAGAGTGAAAAATGAAAGACTAGAGATTCGTATTGAATCTTGGGAATTTTCAGCTGCGAAGCGAATCCGAATATTAAGTGCTTTGCTTTGGCTTTGTACGCATTCGCTACGTAGTTTGTCCTATAAATTATACGCTATTGCTACGTATAAGTTACTCTATGCGCTGTTGCATACGAATTCAATTCATTAGCGATGCAGACTCCTCCCTAGTAGCTCCGCCCCCTTCTCCAGCGTGCGAGGATGATGAGGCAACTCAGGAAATTAAGATGGCGACACAGCGAGGCCCTGACTGGGAAGGCATGGTGTGGGGCACCGACCGCTATGAGAAGGAACCGGAGGAGATCTGCGTCTCTCAATATGTCCGGCAGCCTAAGAAGTCGGTTGAGGTGCTCGCTGAGGTGTTCACTCCGCTGGCTGACATGGCGGAGGCGGCAGGAGTTCCCGCTCCGCCGCGGAAGGACTACTCCCTTCGGCAAAATTCAATGGTCCCCGAGGCTGTCACCCTCTGGGTCAACGCCCTGACCCTCTGGGAATACGAAAAGTTGGTAGAGGAGTGGGTTGGTCAGATTTTGGAACACCCACAGTCCGGTGACCCTAAGCTGAATCGCCGAAGGGGTACTGTTATTTGGTTCAGTGTGGAACGTGAGTAGGTTTTATCGGCGATGAGGAGACGGCGGAAGAATTATATGTCAACCGCCGTTCTGTAACGCGGCCGTATCTTCCGCCCGTCCGCCACAATCTCCACGCAGGGGATTACGTGGAGTATACCACCATGAAGAGCCTCCAAGGCCCCTTTGCTACTGGGGTGAAACTCCTTAAGCGACCAGCTACTCCTGCAGTGCCCCCGGAAGACTGGAGTGAGGAGGCCCAGGCCGCAGAAGAGGCTCGGTGTTCCCATGAGACCAATGATGGGACTCTGCGATCTGAGGAGAAATCCCAAGCTCAGCTGGAACCCCTGATACCAGATTTGCCACCGCCGCCGATCCTTCATGTGGGACGGATGACCACCAACAGTTTTGTGTACCAGCCATCGGTGGTACAATACCAACTGCCATGGAAGGTGCAGGCCACACAGTCCGCCGCTCACGGAAGACCATTACCAGAGCCCTTACAGCCGGAGGTTCTGTCACCTTGTATGCCGGCGGGAGGATCTGGCCACTACAAGGTAATGGGCAAGGCCCAAGTTGCCACGGCCCTTGCCAGTGTGACCGCCCGGTCACTACCAAGACCATCCCTGAGAGGTCGGTGGGGGTCTGCTGCCGCAGCCAGTGTCGCTTTCATGAGGCAGGAGTGCCCTCTCATGTCTTTTAGCTCCAGCAGCAGTGAAGAGGCCCTTAAAGAGGACCTTTCACCAATCCTGACATGCCTGTTTTAATAGATTCATGCATTCCCCATGTAATAACAAGTCTGGAACATCTATTCTTATGTCTGTATGTTGTGCCATTCCTTTATTATTTGCACTAGAAGTTATGAATGAATTGCTAGCAGTCTGCAGTAAAGGAACAGAGGGGAGGTAACAAGTTGTGGATGTGTATCTGCACAGTCTGAACATGGCAGCACTGATTGTCAGTCTGTGCAGGTACACACCCCCAACTGGTCGCCTCCCCTCTGTTCCTTTACTGAAGACAAATAGCAATTCATTTATAACTTCTAGTGCAAATAATAAAGGAATAGGACAACATACAGACATAAGAATAGATGTTCCAGAATTGTTAGTACGTGGGGAATGCATGAAGCTATTAAAACAGGCATGTCAGGAGTGGTGAAAGGTCCTCTTTAAGTAAGGATCCTGCAGTTTTTATGGAGCCACAACGTGGCCTTAACCTGAAGGGTGAGCACTAGTTGGCATTTGTTTTTATTTTTGTCCTCACCCAGATGGACATGGATTGTCAGGACTCCCCCATCAAAAAAAAGTTTTAACCAAGTTGCGCATACGTGCGCCTCATCCCTTTTTTCCTCCTTTTCAGGTTTTTGGGGAGCCCCTTGAAAGAGGGTTTTTTAAGGAACCTTTGCTGCTATTTTTTTACCCATTTGGATTACAATTTTACCTATGTGGATTACAAATTGCAACTGAGTTTGGGACTCTGCTCCAGTTCTATGACAAGCGTCAGAAGAAAAGAGACTTAAACGTGTCCGTGAGCATACTAGGTAGGTGATATTTAAAATGTTTACATCATACCTATAATGTATTTGCACTATAGTGTTTGCACTAGATTGTTTGCACTAATGTTTTTACCTTTCATTAACGTTTTCAAGTATGTTGCCCATTGTATGTATTTCTTTACAGGTACTGCAATGTGTCCTCATATTAACTTTATTGTATGGTGGATGGTTGTACTATGCACTTAACCAAATAGACAGCACCTTACTTGTTCTACCTCAAATATACATACTGCCTCTGAGGGCGATTTCCGATCTGACCATTTACGCTGGATCTGGCCCGGGGTCCGCAAGGTGTCAAAACGATGGCACAAGCCTCGGATCACCTGCTGGATCACCTCCTTTTTATGCTGGTTCGGGTGGCGGTGTGTGCCATCGTAAATCGTAATCACAGCGGTCCATCAGCCGGACTATGTATTTCAGCTGTGCAGCAGAGCTAAATGATGGGGATCGTCTGGATGCCATTTTCGAATATTCGCTCTGCCTCTGAGGAGTGCACGCCGCGGCCTCTCCTTGTACATGGCTGCATATTACGTAATCGCGTAGACAATAGTACGCTGAGGATTCGTAAGCTATTTGTGCGCTCATGCGTACGTCTTCTAAGAAGTTGCGCACATTTTTTAAATGAACGTTCGTTCTTAGTGCGCGAATGTTCGCTAATAGCACATAATAATGTAGATTTTGTACGCAAATACAACAAATTTATTCGTCGAATATACGAATCTTAGGAAACGTTTGGCAAATGTTCGGTGAATAATTTTTTTAATGATTCGCTCATCTCTATGAAAGACCCATGCCTCATCATCCCAGAGTCAAAATATGGATAGTAGTACAAACCGCAGTAGTAGTGTAACAAATCAGTGAGTGTAGACCGCACTGTGCCAACTAACTGGTTTGGCTTTGGGGGAACCTATTATTCTGATGTTACCCTGGTATTCACCCATTATCCTTCATACAGGGATCTGGACTTTGCTGCAAGGGTGCAACCAGAAAGCCATTACTTGGGATAGTTCCAGGGGCATAGCTAGAGTGGAAGCAGGAGAAGTGGCTACTTTTGAGCCCAATCTCACAATGGGCCTCCTTAGGAGAAGATTGTCTGTGCCCCCTAAACAGTGTTATACAATGATGTTATATACAGTGACACTGTAGAAAATGGACGTAGTAGCTGCTGGACCTTGTTTGAGAGGTTGATCTTTACTATCCACAGGAGTGGGTGTTGCAAGGAAGTTGCAGGGAGCATTCAAAAATTTACTGCGGAGCCTAGTCAGTTATAGTTACGTCACTGGATAGTCCCAGTATAGTTGGCAGCTGTCCCACCAGGGTCAGGGACTCTGGTGCAATCACCAGGACCTCAGAATAGTGAAAACCCACCAAGTTGCACTAAAACCTGAGTTATGGTCTGAATAGTCACTTAGACTTGAATGCTCATTTTGAGGTCCAGAAAGTACACTGCAAGTGTGGATGTACTGTCTGGAGAAACAGGATAGTTTGGCAGGCTGGTTAATTGTGCAGATATACGTAAGCAGGGCAGGGTAGGTGTTTGGCAGGAATATAGACAAGGCTGATGAACTAGGTTGATTCAAAATACTAAGAACTGAGAATGAAAATGCAGGATAACACATGCAGGGCAGGACTTGAGGCACACAGGACACACAGGCTGGAGAATATATCTTCAATATACCTATTCTGTCACCAAAGGATCTAAAACCTCAAGCAACCTCTGTCTGGAGAGTATGTCTTAAATACTTAGAGGCCCAAAGTCATTGGCTGGGGAGTTATTAGCAAGTGCGTTCATTGGCCAGAGGTGTCTGCCTAAATAGATACAGACTGAAGCACTGAGCAGCAGCATGGAAGCAGCAGCTTAAAGAGAACATTGGAGGTCCGGACGCCTGATGGCTTGGTGAATAATGCAGAGTATGTGCCCACAGGGTACAGGAGGATTCTGGTGGACAGGGAACATGGGCCTAGCAAGCAGCACCAGCAAGTAGTAGTCCACGGTTTTCCATGGCTTCTGATAGGCTCCATATTAATATTGAGGAGAGAGAATGAAATTGTGGACTGGATAGTTCACTCCTCCTCTTGGTTTGCCCATAAGTAAGGATGCATTTGTGATTATGTGGAACATGTAAGTCCATTTTGATTATCACTCTTGTAGCTATGAATCTTATTTTTAAAATGAACAAATAAAAGTATCTTTTTTATGGAGACGAGTGCTGGGATTATGTTATGCTGCTGCTACCACTGCAGCTGCTACTCCCTGTTGCTAATCTCCCTACTGCCACTTCCATTACTACTACTACTACTACTACCACCACTATTACCCCTACAAACCTTTCCCTTTTCATTTTTAGTTCTACACACCTTACACTTTCCACATCCACACTGTATTGCTGCTACTCACAAATAAAAGGAACACCTTTTCCAGGCTTTTTCAACTTCAGAACAAGCCGCTGTTTCTTCTTTAAATAAACACTTGTGTATGTATATATACAAACATACATTCTGCCCCTTTAACATATCATTTTTCATTCTTGTGTAGAACAAGCCACCATGTCTTATGACTTTAACTTGTGTGTGTATAAACATGGGGAAGGGATCAGCCTCCAATTATGGCATGATTTTTGGACACTTGATCTCAACAAGCCAATGTTTTTTTTTCAGAGGACATAGTGTGTGTTTAACTCCATTCCAACCGCTATACGGCTCCATAGAAATACAGTAAAATCCTCATAGACTCCAATACTAATGCCTTGGAGTCTATGAGAAAAGCAATCCAAAAAAGTTTAAAAAAATGTTTTTATAAAAAAATAAAAAAATATAATAAATCAAATCACTCCCCATTTTCCCCAAAATAAAAAAACACTAAAAATAAAAAGTACACATCATAGGTGTTCTGGCATGCAAAAATGCACATACAATTAAAATACAATATAATTATAATTATACAATATAATAATAATATAAAATTAAATCCTATACGTAAAATGGAGAAACAAAAAAAAGTCAAAATGGCTAATTTGTCACTTTTTAGTGGCTTCTCCTCCCACAAGAAATTTAATAAAAAGTGATCAAAAAATTGTACACACCTTAAAATGGTTGATTGAAAAGTATATATTGCGCTGCAAAAATTTGTCTTCACTAAGCTCCACACACATACAGTAAATGAAAAAAAGTTATAGGGGTCAGAATATTGAGACTAAAAGAAAAAAAATATTTTTTTCAATATTTGTTTTCAGTATAAAAATGCAATAAAAAACATACATATCTGGTATTGCCAAATTCGTACTTACCTGGAGAATGAAAGTAATTGGTAAGTTTTATGGTATAACAAATGCAACAGAACAGTGTGTCACCATTTGTTAGTACCGTCAACCATCTGTTTATACATAGCTATATGTATCAAAGCCACTCTGACATTATTTGCTTTTGATTTCATTGTGCTAAAGAGCTTAAAAATTGTTAAAAAAAATATTATACAGAAAACCCTAGTCCTTGTAGATCTCAGAATTTCAGGGCAATTAGAAAACATTTGATTCATGTATTCATGAACATGCATTGATTAATGCATCAATTTGGCCACAAGTTTAATTTTTTGTAAAAATTTGACAATCAGACACAATATGAAATTCAAGAACCTGGCTTAATTCTGACCAAGATACTTTACTATAGAAATCTTGATGTCATAAAAAAAGCTTTACATAGAGAATAAGAAAAGATGTAGCGACACATTGACATACAGTGTAAATGACACAACACTTAAGAGACAGTTTTCTCCCTTTTGAAAGAAGATTATTGCATCTCTATGGCAACAAAAGACAGATGCATGCATTAATTATAATTAACTGTATATCAGAAGCTAAATTACTAATTTAACAGCCAAAGGAAAAGTGTTTGACAAAGTACTCTTCTACCTGACAAAGTACTCTTTTAGTTATCTTGTGCAAAGTTTAAGGTCAAGTTGAAATATTTATTTGTGCACCACCACAAGGGAAATATACGATGCACACAAGTGTACGGTGTTTAGTAGAGTTGTAAATTAGGCAAATCTTAGTATAGATAAGGGTTCTCTGGTGGCACTCTCAATTCATGATATGTAAATGTTTGTTGCTACTTTACTAGGCATTACTATTCATTTGTATTACATTTAAGTTTAAATTGTTCTTCAACTTTTCAAAGAATATGTTTTTTACTTATAGGTTAAATTTGCATTTTTCTGAATAAGTCACATTAGATATAGTTAAGGTTTAGGTATCAGGCTTATTGAAGTGTCACATAAACTGTAAGTTCACAAGTTGACCGTGTGTGACATGATTATTGACTAATGCATGTTGATCTTTTAAGAGCTGATTGGCAAACCAAATGGCTCAGAGTTATTGATCCAGGTGAAAACATAATTTAAATGATAATATCTTGTATAGTGATCAATGTATCTCAATCTAGGCAGGAGAAACATGGGCTTATTAATATGTAACCACACTGTTAGAAGCTAAAATATACTTGGAGGTTATTCAGAAATCCAATGTTAATTCCTTACAAATAAGCAAAATGAGAAGTTTGCATGAGGATAAGTATAAGAAGTATTCATATTTCACATGAATAGAACTGCAAACCATTAACACAGGAGTAGGAAACCTAAAGATTTGTGATCACATGGTGATGGGAGATGGGAGTGGACAGTTCTCCATGAGCAAATAGTTGAGTTGAGTATATATTTTTCTTTTTAACCCCTGATTTAGTCCTGGAAGGCTTAATGTGAGTCACAGATGCCGTAATCAGCATTGTGCGCGGCATTTGAGGGGTTAAAGGATGGGGGCCCACACAATGGCCATTCTCTGTCATTGCACCTGTCCATACAATGGAAAGAAATTCATGACAAAGTAATTTGTAACAAATCTAATTTCTTGTCTAAGTTTGGTAAAGCAGCCAAATAGAATTTTTCTAAAGTTTGCTCATCTCTAACGGCCACTCCCAGAAATGTCTATAAGACACATGACATTGATCGATCAATGGGCTACTGACCTGGGCCTTAACCCCTTAATGACCGGGCCATTTTGCACCTTCGTGACCAGGCTTATTTTTGAAAATCTGACATGCGTCACTCTATGTGGTAATAACTTTGGAACACTTTTACTTATCCAAGCCATTCTGAGATTGTTTTCTCGTGACACATTGTACTTCACGACAGTCATAAATTTTAATCAATATATGTCACCATTATTTATGAAAAAATCACAACTTTACCAAAAATTTTGAAAAATTCACAATTTTCAAAATTTTAATTTCTCTGCTTTTAAAATTGAAAGTGATATCTCATAAAATATTTGTTAATTAACATTCCCCATATGTCTACTTTATGTTTGCATCATTTTGTAAATGTCATTTTATTTTTTTGGGGACATTAGAAGGCTTAGAATTTTAGAGGCAATTGTTAAAATTTTTAAGAAAATTTCCAAAACCCACTTTTTAAGCACCAGTTCAGGTCTGAAGTCACTTTGTGGGGCTTACATAGTAGAACCCCCCATAAATGATCCCATTTTGGAAACTACACCCCTCAAGTTACTTAACACTGATTTTACAAACTTTGTTAACCCTTTAGGTATTCCACAAGAATTAAAGGAAAATTGAGATGACATTTCTAAATTTCACTTTTTTGGCAGATTTTCCATTTTAGTCAATTTTTTCTTTAACACATATAAGGTTAACTGCCAAACAAAACTCAAATATTTATTACCCTGATTCTGCGGTTTACAGAAACACCCCACATGTTGTGGTAAACTGCTGTATGGGTGCATGGCAGGGCGCAGAAGGAAAGGAGCGCCGTATGGTTTTTGGAAAGCAGATTTTGCTGGACTGGTTTTTAGACACCATGTCCCATTTGAATCCCCCCAGATGCACCCTATAGTACAAACAATCAAAAAGTGACCCCATTTTGAAAACTACGGGATAAGATGACAGTTTTATTGGTACTATTTTGGGGTACATATGATTTTTAATCGCTCTATATTATTTTTTTTTGGGAGGCAAGGTAACCAAAGAATGGATGTTTTGGCACTGTATTTATTTTTTGTTTTTTATCATGTTCATCTGACAGGTTAGATCATGTGGTATTTTTATAGAGCAGGTTGTTACAGACACAATGATATCAAATATGTCTACTTTCTTTGTTTCAGTTTTACATAAATAAAGCATTTTTGAGAAAAAATATGTTTTTGTGTCTCCATTTTCTGAACGCCATCTTTTTTATTTTTCTTCCGATCGTTTTGTGTAGGGGCTCATTTTTTGCAGGAAGAGTTTAATTTTTTATTGGTACTATTTTTGGGTACATATGATTTTTTGATTATTCATTATTACACTTTTTGGGGCAAGGTGACCCAAAAATTGGTAATTTTGGCACAGCTTTTATTTATTCATTTTTACTGCGTTCACCTGAGGGGTTATGTCAGGTGAGATTTTTGTAGAGCAGGTTGTTACAGACGTGGCGATACCTAACATGTTTATTTTTTTATTTATTTAAGATTTACACAATAATATTTTTGAAACAAAAAAAAATCATGTTTTAGTGTCTTCATAGTGTGAGAGCTGTAGTTTTTATATTTTTTATAGTTTTCATTTTTTTATTTTTTCTGTATTCATCTGCGGGGTTATGTCAGGTGAGATTTTTGTAGAGCAGGTTGTTACGAATGTGGTGATACCTAACGTGTTTAATTTTTTTTTATTTATTTAAGGTTTACACAATAATATCATTTTTGAAACCAAAAAAAATGTTTTTAGTGTCTTCATAGTGTGAGAGCTGTAGTTTTTATATTTTTTGGGCGATTGTCTCAGGTAGGGGCTACTTTTTGCGGGATGAGATGACAGTTAGATTGGTACTATTTTGGGGGGCATACGCCTTTTTGATCACTTGGTATTACGCTTTTTGTGATGTAAGGTGACAAAAAATGGCTTTTTTGACATAGTCTTTATTTTTTTAGTGTTCATCTGAGGGGTTATGTCAGGTGAGATTTTTGTAGAGCAGGTTGTTACGGACGCGGTGATACCTAACATGTCTAGGGTATTTTATTATTTTATTTTATTTATTTTTACTCAATTATAAATGTGCATATATGGGAAAAAATGATTTTTTTTTTACGTTTTTCATTTTTTTACACTTTTTTTTTTTATACACTTTTTTGACTCAGACCCACTTGGTTCTTGAAGATCCAGTGGATCTGATGTCTATATAATACACTGCAGTACACTATATAGTGTACTACAGTGTATTTTTACTTTACACTAAGCCTGATCAGGCTCTTGCCTTTAGCAGGAGCCTGGTCAGGCTTCATATACCATGGCAAGCCGGATGGCATCCGGTTGCCATGGTAACCACAGCAGAGCAGCTTCCCGATTGGAGGGGGGAGGAAGCTCCCTCCCTGTCTTCTGGCCATACCATCGGTGTGCTGCCAGCGCACCGCAGCGCCCCATGGGGGAGGGAGCTTCCTCCCTGTTAACCCCTTCCATGCTGTGGTCCCTACGGACCACGGCATGGAAGGGGGTTAAACGGCCGACATCGCTGCCAGCAGCGATGTCGGCTGTTCCATTAGATTGTCAGCTGTATGTTACAGCTGACAATCTAATACCACTCGGCCATCCTGACAATGGGGGGGGTGATTGAAGGGGGGGATCTTTATACTTACTGGAGGGTGGGTGGGTCTTTCGGAGGCCAACTTCTACTGGCCATGAGGAGGGCCCAGGCAGCTCGGCCATCCTGAGTGCTGCTGCACTCTGCGATTGGTCAGTCTCTGCAGACTGACCAATCACAGCGATCGTGGGCTTTCAGAAACAGTCGGCCCTGCGATCCTGTCACCCTGCACTTTGGCAGGGTGACAGTTAGAAGCCATGACGTGCCTGCACGTCTGAGTACCTTAAGGCAGGGCAGCCCATGACGTGCAGGCACGTCATGGTGCGGTAAGAGGTTAAAGAAGAACTCCCGCAAAAATGTTAATTCTCTGACCTGTTATAAAGTTATACAGTGTAATCTGTAGCGAATGTAATCTTCTCATCAGTGACTGTACTGTATTTGTGAGCTATGCCCTCTCTTCTAATTTTTAGCTGTGTCATGTGACCAACTCTCTGATCTCCAACTGACACAGGAAGTCAGTTACTTCTCTATTCATTCCTATGGGACTGAGAGTGAGGCTCCTATAGGAATAGATAGAGAAACTAACTTCCAGTCCACACATAAGATGCTGTGTGATTTGGAGAGTCTGATTGCTGGTTACATGATACAGGTGAGAAGCAGAAGGAGGAGATAATTCATAAATATAGACACTGGCAGGAAGATTACCTTCACTATAGTTTACATCATGTACCTTTCTAGCAGGTCAGAGAATAAAACTTTCTGCAGGAATTCTTCTTTTATAGCTCTCTATTAATCTTTTAGAGCTTGCCAAAGAACTAAGTAAAGTTGAACAATCATGGTCAGCTTATAGGGAAATATCACTAAAAATCAAACATTCCCATGTGTTCTATTAATGGGGTTGTGCCCCATCAAATGTTATTTTAGAACAGTGTATCACACGAAAACTATTAATTTACTAATTTACTTTCTGTTACAAAATTTCTTCACTTATAAGATAATCTACTTACTTCATTAGTATGGTCCCTCTGCTGCTTAATCTGTATAGTTATGTTCATGTCCACCAAGAGTCCTGGATAACCATGGTCACACAGGGACAGTCCCATCCTTTAACTGCCACAGCCTTATCTACTGTTAGAAGCTGGGACAGTTACAAGGAGAGCTGCAGAAAGAAGACACACCTCCTGAGAATGGACACGCCCCTGAGCTTCCAGTTTAAAATCTAGCTGAGCATTTGGAATAATGAATGGGGAGAGCTCTGGATCCATGTGAGGCACACGGCTGGTTCTAGCTTTATTAGAAAGTTTGCTATGTTTGATTTTCATTTTTTTACATCAATCATAACATAACTTATTGAAGGAATTATACAGTGCCTTGCGAAAGTATTCGGCCCCCTGGAACTGTTCAACCTTTTGCCACATTTCCGGTTTCAAACAAAAAGATTTTAAATTGAAACTTTAAACATTTTAAATTGTTGGTGAAGAATCAACAACGAGTGGGTCACAATTGTGAAGTGGAATGAAATTTATTGGATCATTTACTTTTTTTTTTTAA
>ONZH01015463.1:0-13671 GCA_900303285.1 Rhinella marina | reverse complement strand
AGTGCAGGAGCTGCCGGGTCTCTCATAGACCGATCAGTCCTGCACTGAGGCTGTACAACATAGTATTATGCTGTACAGCCCTCTCTGGGGATGTATTTCCCCTGTAACTGGGGCTACTATGTCAGCCCCAGTTACAGGAGAAATCAAGTGTAAAAAAATAAATAAATAGATAAGTGAAGTTAAATGTCCCCCTGAGGTCTTGTATGACCTTATGGGGGACACAAAGTGTAAAAAAAATAATTAAAAAATAGAGTATTATAAAAAACAAAAAATCACATATATATATATATATATATATATCTTAATAATATAAAAATGAATTTCTGTCTGTCTGTCTGTCTGTCTGTTCTCTATGCGCGACCAAACTACTGGACCGATTTTCACCAAATTCGGCACACAGGTACATCAGGTGTCCGGGAAGGTTTTAGACCAGGTATCATCTCTCTAGGACGTACCGTTCCCGAGATATTCCCAAAATATGATCTCCATTAGCCAACATTACAACTGGGAGCTTTGGTTTTAAACTCCAACTGCCATTCTCTGCAAAGCCACACAGGGAGGGCAGGTTTCCCATAACAACCAGGTGATTATTAGCAGCTGAGGATCTCATCCATTTTCTATTTACTGACACTGTTAAAGGTATTCCCGGTTACCATAAATATAACTTATGTTTTTTTCTATTACTACAGTTTCAGTAGTAAAAAAGATGTTTTGCTCCACTGCTGCCTATTGCGTGGGCTCATAAATAAGCATGGTATTGACCTTTAATTCAGGCCACCCTAAAAGAAGTAACTTAAAACCCCCGCCCAGGTCTCACTAAGCACACACCCCTAACTCTGTCAGGCCACACCCCCTTTCACTCCGCAGCCAACAGAGATTGAAAAAAATAAAGGTAAAAATCAACTTCTGTCAGCTGCAGGGATGGGTGGGAGGTTGACTTTCTTTCTGGCAACAACACACACAAACATTAAATAAAATAGATTAAATCACCCATGCGAAGCGTCTTGCTAATCCCACGCCCCCGACTCTGTCAGGTCACGCCCCCTCCCACTCCGCAGCCAATGGGAATTTTAAAAAATGAAGGTAAAAATAAACTTCTGTTTGCTGCAGGGGTGGGAGGGTGAATTTCTCTCTGCAACGACACACAAAAATTTTAGATGAAATAGACTGATTATAGACTACAACCGTTCGAAGCCTCTTGCTAAGCCAGGCCCCGTCTCTGTCAGGCCACGCCCCCTCTCACTCCGCAGCCATTCTGCAACGACACACAGAAACATTAAATGAAATAGATTAAATGCACCTATGCGAAGCGCTTTGCTAAGCCACGCCCCGACTCTGTAAGGCCACGCCCCCTGCCACTCCGCAGGCCAACAGGGATTGAAAAAATAAGGTAAAAATCAACTTCTGTCAGCTGCAGGGATGGGTGGGAGGTTGACTTTCTTTCTGCAACGACACACAGAAACATTAAATGAAATAGATTAAATACACCCATGTGAAGCGTCTTGCTAATCCACGCCCCCGACTCTGTCAGGTCACGCCCCCTCCCACTCCGCAGCCAACGGGGATTGAAAAAATAAAGGTAAAAATAAACTTCTGTTTGCTGCAGGGGTGGGAGGGTGAATTTCTCTCTGCAACGACACACAAAAATTTTAGATAAAATAGACTAATTATAGACTACAACTGTTCGAATTGTCTTGCTAAGTCACGCCCCCAACTCTGTCAGACCACGCCCCCCTCCCACTCTGCAGCCATTCTGCAGCGACACACAGAAACATTAAATGAAATAGATTAAATCACCTATGCGAAGCGCTTTGCTAAGCCACGCCCCGACTCTGTAAGGCCACGCCCCCTCCCACTCTGCAGCCAACAGGGATTGAAAGAATGAAGGGAAAAATAAACTTCTGTCAGCTGCAGGGGTGGGAGGGTGAATTTCTCTCTGCAATGACACACAAAATTTTAGATGAAATAGACTAATTTCAGACTACAACCATTCGAAGCATCTTGCTAAGCCACACCCCCAACTCTGCCAGGCCACGCCCCTCCCACTCCGCAGGCAACAGGGATTGAAAAAAAATCAGCTGCAGGGGTGGGAGGGTGAATTTCTCTCTGCAACGACACACAAAAATCGTAGATGAAATTGACTAATTTTAGACTACGACCATTCAGTACTAATAAAAGATGTTTTTTTTCCACTGCTACCCATTGCGGGTCCCCATAAATTACCAGGTTATCGACCTGTAGTTCATGACACTCTGACCCCCGCCCCAGATCTCGGGAAACCACGCTCCGACTCTGTCAGGCCACGCCCCCTCCCACTCTGCAGCCAACGGGGATTGAAAAAATGAAGGTAAAAATCAACTTCTGTCAGCTGCAGGGGTGGGAGGGAAGTTGGATTTCTTTCTGCAACAACATACAGAAACATTAAATGAAATAGATTAAATATACCCGTGCAAAGCAATTGTTTCTTCCACTGTTACCCATGGCGTGTCCTCATAAATTACCATGGCATCGACCTGTAATTCTGGCCACCATCAAAAGAAGGACTTAAAACCCCGCCCCAGGTCTTGCAACGTCACGCCCCCGACTCAGTCAGGCCATGACCCCTCCTGCTCCGCAGCCAATGGAGATTGAACAATTGAAGGTAAAAATCAACATCTGTCAGCTGCAGGGATGGGAGGGAGGATGACTTTCTCTCTGCAACGACACACAGAAACATTAAATGAAATAGATTAAATATACCCGCGCAAAGCAATGTTTTTTTCCACTGCTACCCATTTTTTTTCCTCAAATTACCATGGCATTAACCTATAATTCAGGCCACCCTGAAATGAAGGACTTAACCCCCCCCCCCGTGTCCCATTAAACCACGCCCCCTCCCACTCCACAGCCAATAGCGATTGAAAAAATGAAGGTAAAAATCAATTTCTGTCAGCTGCATTGACTTTCTCTCTGCAACGAGACACAGAAACATTAAATAAATAGATGAAATATACCCAGGCGAAGCCGGGTCTTTCTGCTAGTATATATATATATATAAAAAAAAAAAATAATTTCCCCCCAAATATTTAATTAAAAAAAGTTACAAATAAAAATAAATAAATAAGATAGACATATTTGGTATCACCGCGTCCGAAACGACCGGCTCTATAAAAATATCACATGATCTACCCCATCAAGTGAACTGTGTAAAACAAATCTAATAAAAATTATGCCAAAACAGCTTTTTTTGTCGCATCACCTACCAAAAAACATAATATCAAACAATCAAAAAGTCGTATGCATCCCAAAATAGTAGCAATAAAAACGTTACCTCATCCCACAAAAAATGAGCCCCCACACAAGATTATAGGCCGAAAAATGAAAAAAAAAAGGCTCTTAAAAAATTGCAACACAAAAACATGATTTTTCTTCTAAAAATGCTCTTATTGTGTAAAAGGTAAAAAAAAAAAAATAAAAAATAGACATATTTGATATCGTTGCGTCCATAACAACTGGCTCTACAAAAATATCACATGATCTACCCCATCAAGTGAACGGTGTAAAAAGAAATATAGAAAAATGCCCCTAAACTGCTTTTTTTTTTTAGTTAACCTCCCAAAAAGATTAGAAAGTGATCAGAAATCCGGATGTACCCCAAAATGGTGCCAATAAAAAGCACAGCTTGTCCCGCAAAAAATAAGACCTCACGCAGCTCAGTCCACAAAAAAATTAAAAAGTTATCACTCTTACAAACCATGACAAAAAATTCCATGTTAGAAAATGCAGATGCTGCTCCTTCCCTTCTGAGCCCTGGCTTATCCCCAAATAACAGTTTACGACCACATGTGGGGTGTTTCTGCAAACTGCAGAATCGAGGTAATAAATATTGAGTTTTGTTTTGTTGTTAACCCTTGATGTGTTACAGGAAAAAAATGATTAAAATGGAAAATCTGCAAAAAAAGTTAAATTTTGAAATTTCACATCTATTTTGCTTTAACTCCTGTGGAATACTTAAAGGGTTAACAACATTTCTAAAACCAGTTTTGAATAGTTTGAGGGGTGTAGTTTCTAAAATGTCATTTATGGGTGGTTTCTATTATGTAAGCCCACAAACTGACTTCAGAACTGAACTGGTCCTTAAAAAAGTTGATTTTGCAAATTTGCAAAAATTGCGTCTAAAATTCTAAACCTTCTGCTGTCCTAATAAAAAAAAATGACACTACCAAAATGATGCCAGCATAAAGTAGACATATGGGGAATTTAAATTAAAAAGGATTTTATGGGGCATCACTATCTGTCTTAAAAGCAGAGAGATTGAAATTTAGAAAACAGTGAATTTTTTCAAATTTTCGTTAACTTTTGGATTTTTTTATAAATAAAATTAAAACTTATCGACTCAAATTTACCATTAACTTGAAGTACAATGTGTCACGAGAAAACAATCTCAGAATCGCTTGGATAAGTAAAAGCTTTCCAAAGTTATTACCACATGAAGTGACACATGTCAGATTTGCAAAATTAGGCCTGGTCAGGAAGGGGGGAAATGGCCCGGATCTGAAGTGGTTAAGGAAGCGGGGCACTGTGGGGGGGGGGGGTGTCAGTGTTTAAGGGTAACTTTATCGATATCTTTTAACGACACACACATACATTAAATTAAATAGATTAAATATTCCCTTACCTACCTCATCCATTTGCTCATATCTTGATTGAACATCTGGCCCTTGATGACATTATCGAGTTGGCCGGCATGGTGACGTTATGCGTCACCACGCATGGGATTTTGTGCGAGATGTTCAATATGGTGGCGGCAGGCCTGTTGTGAGCAAATGGATGAGGTAAAATGTTATTTTTTTTTTTTCTACAACATTTCAGGGAAAATCGATGCACTACCATGAAGTACAAGGAAATTTGGTTTCTTGGTTAATCGAATTTTCTCTGAACACTACACCTGACCAATGTGTACAGAGTTTGTGCTCACAGAATTCCTCAGTAATAAAGAACATCTTTTCTAATGCTTTGTTTCTGTTTTGTTTTAGACTGTTCACTATAATGGTGAAATCAGAAGTTAAAGCAGTTCACCACAACAGGAAGGCTTTTTTTTTCCACACATATGTGTTATAAAATTGATGACATCAAATATGAGAATTAACCAGACAGCTTTCATCAACTTCCATATACTTGGATTATCCAATCAACCCAGCATCAAACCTCTTCTTTTTGTTGTACTCCTTCTAATCTATGTCACAACTTTGTTCGGGAATCTGATGATTATGCTGCTGTCTCAGCTGGAAAAGAATCTTCATACTCCTATGTATTTTTTTTTATCAAATCTGGCTTTCCTGGATATCTGCTATACCTCTACTACCATGCCCAAAATGTTACAAGTACTGGTAGCAGAGAAGAAAACCATCTCATTCATTGGTTGTGTTATTCAGTTATATCTTTTCTTTGCATGTGTTGGCACTGAGTGTATTCTTCTTGGAGTTATGTCCTTTGACCGTTTTGTAGCCATTTGTAATCCTCTACAATATTCTGTTGTCATGAATGATAAGGTGACCTATACCATGGTAGGGGTCTCTTGGGCTTGTGGACTCATTAATTCTATAATCCATACAATTTACACATTCCTCTTGAATTTTTGTGTTTCCAACCAGATCAATTATTTTTTTTGTGACATCCCACCACTCTTAGCGTTGGCCTGTGGTGATACCTTTGTTAATGAACTTTTGTTACAATCTATTGGTGTTTTCATAGCTTGGACTCCATTCCTGTGTATTTTTGTCTCATACATATTCATCATTGTGAACATAATGAAAATCAAGACAATGAAGGGAAGATAAAAGGCCTTTTCTACCTGTTTCTCTCATGTAATCGTTGTTATTTTGTACTAAGTTCCATTTCAAATTATGTGACACCAGCTTCTACACGCTCTTTGGATAAGAATAGAATCATTTCAGTCTTGTATAGTGTTGTGACCCCAATGCTAAACCCAATTATATACACTTTGAAAAACCAAGATATAAAAAAAGCTTTTTGGAAGCAATGTCTCTATATGAAAGAAAAACTAACTAATTAAAGGGTTAAATAAAAACTTAGGCAGCCTCTGTACATGTGGTAAAATAGCAAAGACAATTAATATTCACCCCTTTTTGCACCTGCTTCCTCCTACCCTGCAGTCCGCTCCTCCCAGATGCTGTGTCCCAGATAATGACATTCTGTGCACACAGTTCATGGCCGCAATCTCCTGTACTGCCGAGTAGTGTTGAGTGATTGAAGCATTCGAAGTGGAATTCAATCGGAAGTTTAGGAAACATTTAATTCACAATGAATCTGAATTTCCTGGGCTTCATAGTAGCTAATCATTTTTTTCCTAAAATGGTGGCTACATGTGTTACAAAGTGAAAGTAGTGTAAGAAGCCCAGGAACAAGAGATCACCCATAACATGGTTCAGCCAGCCACTAAGCAATTGGCCATTCCCTGTGATGTCAGCCCTATAAAAATTTTCTCAAATTGAATAAGTAGTGTAATTTAACTGTTATTGAGGTGTCCCACTTGTTTAACCCCTTCCCGACCAGCGGAGTACATGTACAGCGCTGCAGGAAGTGACTTTCCGCCCAGCGACTTAGTACTACGGCATGCTGATTATGCAGGAGCTGCACCCGCCCGATCAGCTGCAGAGGAACGGCCCTCTGCTGTATGTGCCAGCATTGGTAAAAACACTGATGCCGGCGCATTAACCCTTGATGTGCCGTGGTAAGCGCTGACCGCGGCACATGCGATCTGTGGAGCAGGAAGGGAGTCCATCGGGTCCCCGCGCTGCTGTGACGGGGACCTGATGCCTTGGATGGCAGCCCGATGCCTTCCTTAGGCATCGTGGCTGCCATCCCTGCGAGCCTGTGAGATCCAGAAGCAGGCTGTAAGTGTATTACTCAGTGTGTGAAAACACTGAACTGGGGGGCACACTATAGTATGATATGGAGTGCTAGTCACGGTCTGGAACACAACCAAAATGGGACAAGCAACAAAGACAGACCATATTAGACTGCACATCCAAAATATATAACTTTTATTAAAGATAACACTTGCACATGATTAAAAATTTGTATACAACATTAAAAAAGGACTAGCAAAAGGAAAAGAAAGAGAAATCCACTATGGTTTACTAGAGAGGTAAGAGCTATAGTGAATGATAAAAAGTCTGCCTATAAGAGGTATAAAGAGTCTGGAAGTGTAGCGGACAGAGAAGTGTATAAAATTATACAGAAGAAGACAAAACAGATCATTAATGCTGCTAAAGCTTCAAAGGAGGAAGAAATGGCCATATCTGTTAAGGAGGGAAATAAAACCTTCTTCAGATATATTAGTGACAGGAAGAAGAAAAACTGCGGCATTACAAAACTTAGCAATGGAAAAAATCTGTATATAGATGGGAATAAGACGGTCGCTGACCATCTGAATAACTACTTCTGCTCAGTTTTTTCAGATGGCGACTTACATAATCAGAACATGGCTGGACATAGCATTGCCCCTAGTTGTAAAGTCTTAGCCCCAGTGTTTTCAGAGGCCGATGTTCTAGAGGAACTTGTCCGGCTAAAGTTAAATAAGGCAATGGGTCCAGATGGCATCCACCCCAGAGTTCTTAAAGAACTCCGATCTGTGATTGTTGGCCCCCTGACTGATCTATATAATCAGTCCCTTCTTACAGGAGATGTTCCTGATGATTGGAGAATGGCTAATGTTGTACCCATTCACAAGAAGGGTAGTAGAGAAGAAGCTAGTAACTATAGGCCAGTCAGCTTGACATCTGTAGTGGTAAAAATGATGGAGACTCTACTAAAAAAGAAGATAATTGACCATCTAACAATAAACAACTTGATGGACCCAAACCAGCATGGCTTTACTGAGGGCCGATCATGTCAGACTAAGGCTACTTTCACACTGGCGGCAGGCCTGATCCGGCAGGTGAAGGGTGCTGCCGGATCAGGCCTGCCGCAGTGACATGTGTGGAGCCGGAACCGCGCTCCGGCCCCACACATGTCACACAGTACATACATACACATAAACATAAACATACACACACATATAGACATACAAACACACATACATACTTACATGCTCCCCGGCAGGTCTTCGGAGCGTCAGAGGGACAGGACGGCTCACACAGGTCACGATTCTGCACAGCGCCCTCTGCTGGGCGCCTGGTGGAATCATGACGATTCCACCAGGCGCCCAGCAGAGGGCGCTGTGGGGAATCGTGACCTGTGTGAGCCCTCCTGTCCCTGACGCTCCGAAGACCTGCCGGGGAGCATGTAAGTATGTATGTGTGTTTGTATGTCTATATGTGTGTGTATGTTTATGTTTATGTGTGTGTCTGTGTCTGTATGTGTCTATGTGTAGCCGGATCCGTAATGGACTCCATTGAAAGTCAATGGAGGGCGGATCCGGTTACCATTATGGTCACACCAGACGGATCCACCCCCATTGACTTGCATTGGGGGTCATTCCGGATCCGTCTTGGTGCGGATGCCTGGACCGGAGAGCAAACCGCAGCATGCTGCGGTTTGTTCTCCGGTCTGAAGACGGAACGGAATGCTTTCAGGAGCATTCCGTTGTCTTCAGTTCAGTTTTGTCCCCATTGACAATGAATGGGGACAAAACTGAAGCGTTTTATTCCGGTATTGAGCCCCTATGACGGAACTCAATACCGGAATTTTAAAACGCTAGTGTGAAAGTAGCCTAATCTCATTGATTTCTTTGACTATGTAACTAAAGTGCTGGATGAAGGTGGTGCTGTGGATATCGCCTACCTGGATTTCAGTAAAGCTTTCGATACGGTTCCCCATAAAGAGCTGATAGAGAAGTTATCAAAAATTGGACTTAACCCCTGGATAGTTCAGTGGATCTGCAGTTGGCTGAAGGACAGATACCAGAGGGTTGTTGTTAATGGAGTGTATTCTGAGGAGAGGCTGGTTACAAGTGGGGTGCCACAGGGATCTGTTCTGGGTCCTGTTCTGTTTAACATGTTTGTAAGTGACATAAGGGACGGCTTGGTAGGGAAGGTTTGCTTGTTTGCTGATGACACAAAAGTGTGTAATAGGGTTGATGTTCCAGGAGGTGTCGGTAATATGGAGAATGATTTATCTTCATTAGATAAGTGGTCAAAACAATGGAAACTTCAGTTCAATGTTTCCAAATGTAAAATAATGCACTTGGGGAGAAGAAATCCCTCTATCTGAGTATCGTATTGGCAGTTCTGTGCTAACAAAGACCTCAGAAGAGAAGGATTTGGGGGTAGTCATCTCTGACAGCCTCAAAATGAGTAACCAATGCAGCCAGGCGGTGGGGAAAGCAAATCGTATGCTTGGCTGCATAGCTAGAGGTATAACGAGCAGAAAGAGGGAGATAATGATCCCTCTGTATAGAGCTCTAGTGAGACCACATCTGGAATACTGTGTTCAATTCTGGAGACCTCACCTGCAAAAGGATATTGCTAAAATAGAACGGGTCCAAAGAAGAGCTACAAAAATGGTGGAAGGTCTAAAACATAGAACTTATCAAGAAAGACTCCGAGTTCTTAATATGTATAGTCTGGAGGAAAGAAGAGAAAGGGGGGACATGATTGAAACTTTTAAATATGTTAAAGGACTGAATAAAGTTCAGGAGGGAAGTGTTATTAATAAGAAACAGAACACAAGAACAAGGGGGCACAATCTGAGGTTAGTTGGGGGAAAAATCAAGAACAACATTAGAAAATATTATTTCACTGAAAGAGTAGTAGAAGCTTGGAACAAACTTCCAGCAGAGGTGGTTGATAAATCCACAGTAACTGAATTTAAACATGCCTGGGATAAACATGTATCTATCCTAAGATAAAAATAAAAGGATAATAAAAGGGCAGACTAGATGGACCAGGTGGTCTTTTTCTGCCGTCAATCTTCTATGTTTCTATGAAGGGCCGAGCTAAGGTAAGCTCTCCCTTCCCCCAGATAGCTCTGGTAGATATCGCGTAACACACTACCAATAATTAATCATGATTGTACAGATAGAGAAAAACATTTTTTATAAGTTAACATAATTGTAACAATGTGACATCTAAAAGAAAAAACAATCTCCTAGCATCAATAAATATATACTCATCTGTAATAGGTATGTGCACAGCGCGCTATCATGGGGATACGTTCCCCACGCGTATCGCCGATCAAGTCAGCTTCCTCAGGGGTAATGAAAGATACTATGCAAGTATCAGTATTTATATATATAGCATAATTATCAAATATTGTTATTACCTGTAATGGCCCATGTTCAAACACTAATAGCGTCTCAAGAGAATGGCATCTAACCAATGTCATTGCGCATGCGTCCGCTCAGGACGCATATGGGGACCCGGAAGTAAAAATTCCGGTCAGTGTACAACAGAACATAATATTCAAAAACAATTAAATATCATTGACAATGATCTTTATAAAGTTACGCATCTATTATCAGGTACAACATAGTAAAAATTTCACTTTGATGTATGAGATACCGGACATACATTTCTGGGTAGGCTCTAATGCACTGGTCATGTGACACGTGTGCCGTGATGTAATCATCCGGCAAGCGCGTCCAGGAAATGGAGTGTACGTCCCCAACATCCTCTGGATCTTGCGTTCCAAATGCGTTCCAGGGCTCGGACCGCCCAACATGTGCGTTCCAGGCCGTGGAACGCAAACGGAACAGTTCAATTATGCGAGATCCAATCAAATATACAAAATCAATACAATCTCAATGTAAAATCTTCCATATTAATGTTCAATGTATGATAGTTACAAAGTTTCAAGGTACAAAGACTGGACCATGATGGGGAAAGGAGGGAAAGGGAGGAAGAGAAAAGAAAAAAAAAAAAAAAAAAGGAAATTGAAAAAAAAATTTTTTTTTTAATCAAAAAACATTTTTTATATATATATATATATATACGTGTCCAAATAAATCCCATACAACAATCCCATCCAGTTCTAAAGAATATACAAAAAATAAATGAAAAAAACACAAAACCTATCTATTGATCATTATTAATTTACCACTAGAGATGAGCGAGTAGTGTTCGATCGAGCCGGTATTCGATCGAATACTACGCTATTCGGCATACTCGATTTCAATCGAGTATAACGGCGATGGCGCACTTAGAATTCGTTTCCCCTCCCACCTTCCCTGGCGCTCTTTTTCCACCAATCAACATGCAGGGGGGGTATGACAGGCACGCTGAGCACGCTGGCAGCGCGAAAACAGCGTCTACATGGATTGGCTGGAAAAACCATGTGACCTCGAATATTAAAAACTCAGCTCTTCCTGCTCGTACGCATATGCTGCGTGAACTTAGTCAGGGACAGAGGCTGGAGAAGGGACAGACAGGTTTTAGCTGTTGGACAGGCAGGAGCGTGATTAAAAGCCCTTATCAGGGCTACTACAGTGGACTTCAGTGATAGCTTACTACAATATACAGTCTGCAGAGAACAATTGCTGTATTCAGGGATAGCTGCTGGAGTAGGGACAGAGAGAGGCATTAGTGGTGTATTAGGTGCTCTGCTACATACCAAACTATATTTGGCACTACTGTTCAGCGTTCTTTTTGGCTGAAAACCCTGTTATATAACTAGTGTGTATATGCACCATCTGATTGCAGTATACGGCCTGTGAATTTTATTTTATTTTTTTAAATACAGTTTATTTGGCTCTAGTGTTCTGGGTTCTGTGTGCCTGCAATACCCTTTTTGTATACCAGGTGTAAATACCCACCGTCTGTTCAGTTAGTACACGGCTGTGTACCTTGAAATATACAATATCTAGGCCATTTAATAGGCCACTGTACTGTGCGTTCTCTTGCTAAATTATCTCACATACCTGGTGTAAATACCCCCGTCTGTTCAGTTACTACACGGCTGTGTACCTTGAAATATACAATATCTAGGCATTTTAATAGGCCACTGTACTGTGCGTTCTCTTGCTAAATTATCTCACATACCTGGTGTAAATACCCACCGTCTGTTCTGTTACTACACGGCTGTGTACGCTTGAAATATACAATATCTAGGCATTTTAATAGGCCACTGTACTGTGCGTTCTCTAGCTAAATTATCTCACATACCTGGTGTAAATACCCACCGTCTGTTCTGTTACTACACAGCTGTGTACCTTGAAATATACAATATCTAGGCCTTTTAATTGGCCACTGTACTGTGCGTTCTCTTGCTAAATTATTTCACATACCTGGTGTTAAATACCCACCGTCTGTTCAGTTAGTACACGGCTGTGTACCTTGAAATATACAATATCTAGGCCTTTTAATTGGCCACTGTACTGTGCGTTCTCTTGCTAAATTATTTCACATACCTGGTGTAAATACCCACCGTCTGTTCAGTTAGTACACGGCTGTGTACCTTGAAATATACAATATCTAGGCCTTTTAATTGGCCACTGTACTGTGCGTTCTCTTGCTAAATTATTTCACATACCTGGTGTAAATACCCACCGTCTGTTCAGTTAGTACACGGCTGTGTACCTTGAAATATACAATATCTAGGCCTTTTAATTGGCCACTGTACTGTGCGTTCTCTTGCTAAATTATTTCACATACCTGGTGTAAATACCCACCGTCTGTTCAGTTAGTACACGGCTGTGTACCTTGAAATATACAATATCTAGGCCTTTTAATTGGCCACTGTACTGTGCGTTCTCTTGCTAAATTATTTCACATACCTGGTGTAAATACCCACCGTCTGTTCAGTTAGTACACGGCTGTGTACCTTGAAATATACAATATCTAGGCCTTTTAATTGGCCACTGTACTGTGCGTTCTCTTGCTAAATTATTTCACATACCTGGTGTAAATACCCACCGTCTGTTCAGTTAGTACACGGCTGTGTACCTTGAAATATACAATATCTAGGCCTTTTAATTGGCCACTGTACTGTGCGTTCTCTTGCTAAATTATTTCACATACCTGGTGTTAAATACCCACCGTCTGTTCAGTTAGTACACGGCTGTGTACCTTGAAATATACAATATCTAGGCCTTTTAATTGGCCACTGTACTGTGCGTTCTCTTGCTAAATTATTTCACATACCTGGTGTAAATACCCACCGTCTGTTCAGTTAGTACACGGCTGTGTACCTTGAAATATACAATATCTAGGCCTTTTAATTGGCCACTGTACTGTGCGTTCTCTTGCTAAATTATTTCACATACCTGGTGTAAATACCCACCGTCTGTTCAGTTAGTACACGGCTGTGTACCTTGAAATATACAATATCTAGGCCTTTTAATTGGCCACTGTACTGTGCGTTCTCTTGCTAAATTATTTCACATACCTGGTGTTAAATACCCACCGTCTGTTCAGTTAGTACACGGCTGTGTACCTTGAAATATACAATATCTAGGCCTTTTAATTGGCCACTGTACTGTGCGTTCTCTTGCTAAATTATTTCACATACCTGGTGTAAATACCCACCGTCTGTTCAGTTAGTACACGGCTGTGTACCTTGAAATATACAATATCTAGGCCTTTTAATTGGCCACTGTACTGTGCGTTCTCTTGCTAAATTATTTCACATACCTGGTGTAAATACCCACCGTCTGTTCAGTTAGTACACGGCTGTGTACCTTGAAATATACAATATCTAGGCCTTTAATTGGCCACTGTACTGTGCGTTCTC
>ONZH01015462.1:0-36711 GCA_900303285.1 Rhinella marina | reverse complement strand
TTTGTGCAGTACAGTATTGAGGAGCACAACAGGCACAGTATTAGAGGTGGTAGAATGGGGTGTTCAGAAGGTGGGAGGATGACAGAAAAGTAGGACTCTAAGATTTCTGTTTCTCAAACTCTGCAGAGACAAGACATGGCTGAAAGAGACCATCATGATGGTCTAGTCTGAAAAGAGAAGAGAATATCTACATCAGAGGAAACATCACTGTATGTAAGAGGTAAGTGGCACTGTATTCTCCTGTACGTTTTGTAGAGCTATATGTAATGTTTTCCCAGTATGTCTTTAACAGTAGTGTTGTAGGGAAGGGATTAGGTTAAGAAATTGGCATTGGGGGAGGGGGGAGGGGGCACCGTTTCAGTTTTCGCCTCAGGCAGCAGGAAGGCTAGGTCCATCCCTGGGTATGGTTCCCTACTACCTTTCCTTTAGTATTAACTTACTGTATATTCTGTTTTCCTGTGAGCACTTGTAACTCCAATGATTAGAGATATAAGTTTTCAAAAATTTGATTCTGATGCTTCGTCTAATTTTTCCAAAAAATGTGTTTCGATCCAAATTATTTTGTGATGAAGCACATTATAGATCAGCTATTTCCTGGCTACAGGTGTACATCACTGTGCATTGCAGAAACATGGATAGCTATACCACTGTGGTAGTGAAACAGTTACTGTGCATCAGTACTACAGGCAGGTGAAAGGTGTCACTCTTAGACTCAGATCACACATTATTTGGTCAGTTACGGCTCAAAAACTGATTAAAAGAACTGAAGTGTCAACTCAGACATACAGGTCAATGTTAGCGCCAGGTATAAAGAACTGCGCAGTGGCCCCAAGATTCAACTAAAGAGTGAAAGAACGCGCTCCTTTTATATTGTTTGTTGATTTCATGTAGATTTCTACAGAACCTGTTCTGTTACACGTTGATACAAGTAGTGTCCCTCTGACAGAGTGGAGAGGGTGTCAGCAGTAAGTTTGTGTTGATGTACTTTTCCCTTCTTCTGATCCATCACAAGAACAACCCCAAAAAAAACAGTTCCAGTTTTTTGAGAATTCACCTTCACATGGCCAGCATTTGGTCAGTAATTGAACAGTACCGATAAGCCAAAAAAAAAAACAGGAGTGGATCCAAAACAGAGATGACACGATATTTATATATTACTAGTAGAGATGAGTGAACATGCTCGTAACGAGCACTGTACCGCTCGGCTCCCCTGCGCTCGTATGGGCGCAGGCAGCCGCTTCCGTCCTCCTCAGGACGGGGCCACCGGACTCCTACCAGGGGGATCCGGCTTCTCAGGCGGTACTCATGACCTATCCTCCAGACCGAACTCCCTCCAATGCACAAGATACTGAAAGGAGTTCCGGACTTTCCTTACATCGATGATGTAACATCAGCTACCTCATGCTCCATCTGTCCTGCCACCTCAACCGGAGGTGAAGGCTGTTCCTCAGGACACACGGGAGCAACGAACCTTTTCAACAAAGATTTATGAAAGACATGATGCATACGAAAGGAGTCAGGCAAGCGTAATTTAAAAGATACCGGGTTAATCTCCTTGATGATCTCATATGGACCTATAAAACGCGGTGCAAACTTATACGATGGTACCTTCATATGTAGATTCTTAGAGGATAACCATACCTTTTCCCCCACCTTGAACTCAACCCCCTTAGAACGTCTCCTATCTGCCTTAGTCTTATAAATACCTTGGGCTCTTTCCCGGTTCGATTGAACCTGTGCCCAAACTGTGCACAGTTCCTGGGAGACGCTATTAACCTCTGGGACCGCAGAATTAGATGACGAAAAAGAACCAAAATGAGGATGGAAACCCATGTTGCAAAAGAACGGCGATACCCCAGAGGAAGAATTAACACGGTTATTCATAGCAAACTCAGCCAGAGATAAAAATCTGGCCCACTGACGTTGGTTGTCCGCAACATAGCACCTAAGAAACTGCTCAACGGATTGATTGATGCACTCAGTCTGGCCATTGGACTCAGGATGGAAGGCCGACGAGAAGGAGAGAGAGATACCTATTTTCTGAAAGAAGGCCCTCCAGAACCTGGACACACACTGTACACCCCTGTCAGACACGATATTTTCAGGAGCCCCATGTAGTTTGACAATGTGATCAATAAACACTGAGGCAGATGTAACTCGCCCATAGGCCGTGTCTTGAGAGTTTTGGATCGGGCACAAATATTACATGCCGACACAAAAGCCTGAATATCCCTGGAAATCGAAGGCCACCAATAATTCCTAGCAACCAACTCCTTGGTGGAATTGACCCCAGCGTGTTCACACAAAACAGAATTATGACACTCAACCAGAAGTTGTAAATGTAACGGAGCAGGCACAAACAATTTATCAAGGGGGGTACCGGTTGGAGCGAGGTGTTGTCCAGCCAAGATTTCCTCGGTTAGATCAGGTGAGGTGGTGGGCACGAAGATGTCGGCTGGCAAAATAGGCTCAGGAGGGACCTCAGGAGGCTGACACGCTTGAAAGCTTCGTGACAAGGCGTCAGCCTTAACGTTCTTGCTTCCAGGCCTAAAGGTAACTTGCAGGGCCGCACCGCCAATTAGCCAGGTGTGGTGCGGCGCTGCCCTGCGCACAGATGGCGGTGGTGGCGGGGCAGAGGGAGATGAGCGCTTCCATTGAGGAAGCGCTCATCTCCATAGTCATCTGAGGACGGCGATACAGATGCCTGTATTCTACTGCGGGCGGGGGGGAGGCCTAGTGCCTGCAGCCTATCAGAGGCCATACAGCGTGGGACACAGGCCGGAAGAGGCCTGCATCGCATCGCTGCCGGTTCCATGGAGGTAAGTATTAGTGTTTATTTTTTTTATTGTAGCGCGGACCGGAGCTCTATTGGGGGCACATAGGGGCATTTTTTACCTGGCACTGCGGGGCATTTTACTGGAACTGGGGGCATTTTTACTGGCACTGGGGCCATTTTACTGGCACTGGGGGCATTTTTACTGGCACATGGGGCACTGGGGGCATTTTTTCTTGGCACATGGAGGCACTGGGGCATTTTTACTGGCACATGGGGCACTAGGGGCATTTTTACTGCACTTGGGGGCATTTTTACTGGCACATGGGGCACTGGGGGCATTTTACTGGCACCGGGGGCATTTTTACTGGCACATGGGGGCACTGGAGGCATTTTTACTGGCACATGGGGCACTGGGTGGCATTTTACTGGCACTGGGGGCATTTTTACTGGCACATGGGGGCACTGGGGCATTTACTGGCACTGGGGGCATTTTTACTGACATGGGGCACTGGGGCATTTTACTGGCACTGGGGGCATTTTTACTGTCACATGGGGCATTTTTACTCACTGGGCACTGGGGCATTTTACTGGCACATGGGGGCACTGGGGCATTTTTTACTGGCACATTGGGGAACTGGGGCATTTTTACTGGCATAGGGCATTATTTCAGCACTGGCCATTTTTACTGGCACATGGGGCATGGGGCATTTTTCTGCACATAGGGCACTGGGGGCATTTCTACTGCACTGGGGCATTTTTATGGCATGAGGCATTTTAAGTAATGGGATGGGGGCTTTTACTGGTACTGGGGGCACTGGGATTTTTCTGGCAATGGGGGCACTGGGGGCATTTCTTACTGGCACATGATTTTGGGGGGAATCAATGGGGGAACTTCTGGGCATTATCGGGCATTTTATGGCACATATTTGGCGGCATCTATGGGTGGGGCTTCTTACGGCACATTATTGGGGTTAAATTTGGGGCACTTCCTCTGGCACAATGGAAGCATTATTACTTCTGGGGCACAGTGGGGACATTAGTACTGTTGGGGGCACTATTACTAACAAGTGCACCTGGCAGAGAATATAGTTGGATTTGGGGGCACTATTACTGTGGGGTCACTATTACACCCTCACAGTATCAGCGCAGTTATTTCTGGGGACTTATTGTAACAGATTTAGGGGCACTATTTGCTGCGCGCATTTTAGACACTGTGTGCCACAATATTGTAGGCATATCGTGTAGTACTGTGGCAACAGATACTGGGAGTGGTTAGAATTGATGTATTAGACTGAGCATGAGGTAAATTTAAATGTAAGAGGTTTTCTGTCTAACTTGCAGAGATGAGGCTGTATTATCTGGTCTAAGAGGTAGAAGAAACTGTGTAACATCGTCACGAGGTATGGGGACGCCCGGGGTTTGTATGAGCTGTATGTAATGTTAGGCATCTGTTATGTAGAGGATGGAAGTTTATACTGGATGTAAGGGGGTATGGATTAAGGGTATTTATACTGGATGTATGAGAGTATGAGGGTTTATGTATTAACTGGATGTAAGAGGTATGAGGCGCTGTATTATACTGGATGTAAGAGGTAGAGGCGGTATTATACTGGATGTAGAGTATGGGCGCTGTATTATACTGGATGTAAGAGGTATGAGTATTTCAGGTTAAGAGGTAGGGAGTGTATTATACTGGATGTAAGAGGTAGGGGCTGTATTATACTGGATGTAAGAGGTATTATGGGGCGCTGCTGGATGTAAGAGGTAGAGAGGCGCACTGTATTATACTGGATGTAAGAAGAATACTGGATGTAAGAGGTATGAGGCGCTGTATTATACTGGATGTAAGAGGTATGGGGCCGCTGGATGTATATGGGCACTGTATTATACTGGATGTAGTAGGTTGGGAGGGTATTATACTGGATGTAAGAGGTATGGCTGTATTATACTGGATGTAAGAGGTTATGAGGTCTGTATTATACTGGATGTAAGGTAGGGCGCTGTATTATACTGGATGTAAGAGGTATGGGGCTGTATATAGAGAGGTATGGCTTGTATTATACTGGATGTAAGAGGTATGAGGCGCTGTATTTATACTGGATGTAAGAGGTATGGGGCGCTGTATTACACTGGATGTAAGAGGTATGAGGGCTGTATTATACTGGATGTAGAGGTATGAGGCGCTGTATTATACTGGATGTAAGAGGTATGGGCGCTGTATTATACTGGATGTAAGAGGTATGGGCGCTGTATTATACTGGATGTAAGAGGTATGAGGCGCTGTATTATACTGGATGTAAGAGGTATGAGGCGCTGTATTATACTGGATGTAGAGGTATGGGCGCTGTATTATTGGATGTAAGAGGTAAGAGAGGCGCTGTATTATACTGGATGTAAGAGTATGGGGCGCTGTATATACTGGATGTAAGGTATGGGGCGCTGTATTATACTGGATGTAAGAGGTATGAGGGCGCTGTATTATACTGGATGTAAGAGGTATGAGGCGCTGTGTAGGTATTACTGATGTAGAGGTATGGGCACTGTATTATACTGTAAGTGCTGTTTTGGAGATGTATGGGGCGCTGTATTATACTGGATGTAAGAGGCGGCTGGTAAGGGCTGTATTATACTGGATGTAAGAGGTATGGGCTGTATTATACTGGATGTAAGAGGTAGTGAGGCACTGTATTATACTGGATGTAGCTGTATTATACGATGGGGCGCTGTATTATACTGGATGTAAGAGGTATTGCTGTATATACTGGATATAAGAGGTATGGGGCGCTGTATTATACTGGATGTAAGAGGTATATGGATGGACTGTATTATACTGGATGTAAGAGTATAGCGCTGCTGGATGTAAGAGGTATGGGGGCTGTTGTTATACTGGATGTAAGAGGTATGGGGCGCTGTATTATATATGATGTAGAGGTAAGAGGTATGGGGCGCTGTATTATACTGGATGTAAGAGGTATGGGGCGCTGTATTATACTGGATGTAAGAGGTATGGACTGTATTATACTGGATGTAAGAGGTATGAGGCGCTGTATTATACTGGATGTAAATGTAGATGTATGGGGGCGCTGTATTATACTGGATGTAAGAGGTATGGGGCGCTGTATTATACTGGATGTAAGAGGTATGAGGCGCTGTATTATACTGGATGTAAGAGGTATGGGGCGCTGTATTATACTGGATGTAAGGAGGTTATGGGGCGCTGATTATACTGGATGTAAGAGGTATGGGGCGCTGTATTATACTGGATGTAAGAGGTATGAGGCGCTGTATTATACTGGATGTAAGAGGTATGGGGCGCTGTATTATACTGGATGTAAGAGTATGGGGCGCTGTATTATACTGGATGTAAGAGGTATGGGGCGCTGTATTATACTGGATGTAAGAGGTATTGGGCGCTGTATTATACTGGATGTAAGAGGTAGGCGCTGTATTATACTGGATGTAAGAGGTATGAGGCGTGTATTATACTGGATGTAAGAGGTATGGGGCGCTGTATTACACTGGATGAGGTATGAGGCTGTATTATACTGATGTAAGAGTATGGGCTGGTATTATACTGGATGTAAGAGGTATGGGCGTATTAGCTGGATTAGAGGTATGGGCCTGTATTTATACTGGATGTAAGAGGTATGGGCGGTGTATTATTACTGGATGTGAAGAGGTATGGGCGCTGTATTATACTGGATGTAAGAGGTATGAGGTGCTGTATACTGATGTAAGGTATGAGCGCTGTATTATACTGGATGTAAGAGGTATGGGGCTGTATTATACGCTGTATTATACTAATGTAAGAGGTATGGGCGCTGTGTTTATAGCGGGCGCTGTATTATACTGGATGTAAGAGGTATGGGGCAACTGTATTACACTGGATGTACGAGGTAAGGTACTGGATTATACTGGATGTATATGGATGTAAGAGGTATGGCGTATAAGAGGGGGCACTGTTTATACTGGATGTAGAGGTTGGGACACTGTATTATACTAGATGTAAGAAGTATGGGGCTGCTTGTGGATGTAGAGGTATGAGCTGCGGATTATACTGGATGTAGAGGTATGACGTATTATACTGGATGTAAGAGGTATGGGGTGTATTATACTGGATGTAAGAGGTATGAGGCGCTGTATTATACTGGATGTAAGAGGTAGGGGGCGCTGCTAAGAGGTATTGGATGTACTGGGATGTAAGAGGATGTATTATACTGATGTAAGAGGTATGGGCGCGTATTATACTATGGGGCGCGCTAAGAGGTATGGGGCGCTGTATTATACTGGATGTAGAGGTATGGGGCGCGTATTATACTGGATGTAAGAGTATGGGGGCTGTTATTACTGGATGTAAGAGTGGGGCTGTATTAACTGGATGTTATGGAGCTGTATTATACTGGATGTAAGAGGTATGAGGTATTTACTGGATGTAAGAGGTGGATGTGATGGGGCGTGTATTATACTGGATGTAGAGTATGGGGCCTGGATGTAGAGGTATGGGCGCTGTATATAATAAGGGGTATGGGGCTGTATATACAGGATGTGTAGGGCTGCTGACGGATGTAAGAGGTATGGGCGCTGCTGATGTAAGATTGAACACTGGTATGGGTCGCTGTATTATACTGGATGTGGAGAGGTACTGGATGTAAGAGGTATAGGCGCTGTATTATACTGGATGTAAGAGGTATGAGGCGTATTATACTTGTGCTTGTATATACTGGATGTAAGAGTATGGGGCTCTGTTATATATACTTGATGTAGAGGTATGAGGCGCTGTATTATATTTGATATTGGATGTAAGAGGTATGAGGCACTGTATTATCTGGATGTAAGAGTATGGGCGCTGTATTATACTGGATGTAAGAGGTATGGCGCATGTATTATACTGGATGTAAGAGGTATATTTTATTTGATGTAAGAGGTTGGGGCGCTGCTGGATGTAAGAGGTTGAGGCACTGTATTATACTGGATGTAGAGATATGGACGCTGCTGTATGATCTATACTGGATGTAAAGAGGTATATGGTGCTGTATTATACTGTATGTTATTACGGATGTAAGAGGTATGGGGGCTGCTGTTTGGGGGGCTGTTTTGTAAGAGGTATGGGCGCTGCTCTTTGGTATGTAATAGGTATGAGGCTGTATTATACTGAGTAAGAGGTATGGGCGCTGTATTATTACTGGATGTAAGATGTATGGGGCGCTGTATTATACTAGATGTATGAGGTATGAGGTGCTGTATTATACTGGATGTAAGAGGTTGGGGCGCTGTATTACACTGGATGTAAGAGGTATGAGGGCTGTATTATACTGGATGTAAGAGGTATGGGGGCTGTTTTACACTGGATGTTAGAGGTATGGGGCGCTGTATTATACTGATGTAAGAGGTATGGGGCCTGTATTATACTGGATGTAAGAGGTATGGGGCGCTGTATTATACTGGATGTAAGAGTAGGTAATGGCTGTATTATACAGGATGTAAGAGGTATGGGGCGCTGTATTATACTGGATGTAAGAGTATGGGGGGTATTATACTGATGAAGAGGTTATGGGCTGTATTATACTGGATGTAGAGGTATGGGGCGGTATTATACTGATGTAAGAGGTATGGGCGCTGTATTATACTGTATTACACTGGATGTAAGAGGTATGGGCGCTGTATTGAACTGGATGTAAGAGGTATGGGCGCTGTATTATACTGGATGTAGAGGGTATGGGGCGCTGTATTATACTGGATGTAAGAGGTATGGGGGCGTATTATACTGTATTATACTGGATGTAAGAGGTATGGGGCCTGTGGTATTGGGGCGCTGTATTATACTGGATGTAAGAGGTATGGGGTGCGCTGTATGATGGGGCGCTGTATTATACTAGATGTAAGAGGTATGGGGCTGCTGGATGTGATGTATACTGGATGTAAGAGGTATGGGGCGCTGTATCTTATACTGGATGTAAAGAGGTATGGGGCGCTGTATGTATATGGATGTAAGAGGTATGAGGCGCTGTATTATACTGGATGTAAGAGGTATGGGGCGCTGTATTATACTGATGTAAGAGGTATGGGGCGTGTATTACACTGGATGTAAGAGGTATGAGGCGCTGTATTACTGTATTACTGGATGTAAGTATTGCAGTATGTAGATTGATGGCGCATTATACTGTATGTATGGGCAACACTGGTGTATAGAGGGCGCTGTATTACACTGGATGTGAGGTATGCGCGGTATTATAATGGATGCAAGAGGTATGGGGTGCTGTATTACACTGGATGTAAGAGGTATGAGGCGCTATATTACACTGGATGTAAGAGGTATGAGGCGCTGTATTACACTGGATGTAAGAGGTATGGGACGCTGTATTATACTGGATGTACGAGGTATGGGGTTCTACATTCACATGAACATTGTGTTTTGCAGTCTGCAAATTGTGGATCCGCAAAAAAAGGATGATGTTCCGTATGGCATCCGTTTTTTTTGCAGATCCACTGTAATAATTCCTAACCTTGTCCGCAAATAGACAAAAATAGGAATGGACATACAGATGCGGACAGCACACAGTGCTCATTTAAGTGAATGGGTCTGCATCTGAGCCGCAAAATATGCAGATCGGAGGCTGCAAAAACAACTGTGGTGTGAATGTAGCCTTACCCTGTATGTTCTGTAGTGATATACGTAATGTTAGGAGGGAAAAGGTTAGGGTGAGAATTTGGCATGGGGGGTTTCAGCAGAAAAGCTAGGTGCACTAGCGCTGGGGGGGGCCAAGCTGAACTCTTGCACCAGGGCCCATGAGCCTTTAGCTACGCCCCTGCCTCTATTACTAGCACTTTGGTCTCGTGTATCTATGACCATCGTGCTTTTTGACCTCCTATTTGCTCCACTTTATCAGTTGCTGTTACACTTTTCTTTTGTTCATTTTCCTTGCTATTTTGACACTTGGTTGGATGCTCGGCTGGTAGTAATTTCTAGTTCATCACACACCTATTGTCATATATTTTGTCAAATTGGTGTCTATTTATAAATACAGTTGGTGCCGCCAAGCACCTAGTCTGTTGAATTTCTGGATTTTAATTGATCTGATTAAAAGGTATATTTTATCCTATTTGTGGAAAAGAGTGTACACTATTTGTTTATTATATTCAGCAACGGCAATCACCTTTGACCTATTGCTTCTAGTTATTCTACTCTACTGCAACTTGTATTTTGCGGTTAGATGCCGGGTCATGCAGGTGATGCTCAGGTTTCAAACATTTATAGCTCACTTCAGGCTCTGACTGCACAGCGTACAAACCACCCGTGTCCTGTCGTCAACACACTGCCTGAAAAACTGCCATGCCAGGGAACTCCTATGCGCTGGCTTTGGTGTGTATCTTCATAGTCATCAAAGACGTTCTGCGGTGGTTCTCCCACATCCTCATCTTTAAACAAAATCTCTTTTACTTCTGGGGCAGGTCTAGGTGGATGACCCACGAAAACCCCACCAGAAGAGTAATCAAAAAGCATAAGCGACTGCGGCATAACTTCTGCTCAGACTGCTTGGCTGATGTTCAAGGTTCTGAGGTGGAAGACGGATACCCGTGGGCTGCCGGTGCCAACCCTGTGCTTTCTGCAGTGGACCAGGTCGAAAACAATGTGAAGGAACTGGAGGCACTCTGAGCCATCCAATCTAATACCACCTCTACTTGTTCTGACCTCAACATTCTTGGAGTGGTATTCTGGCCTATAAAATGACGCAAGAACGTCCTGTCGCCTGGATGCAGCAGAGGAAAGTGTTTCATTTGGGTGCAAAGCTGGCACAGATCGACAACGTCCTCTCCCGAAAGCAGGAGCTCCACCACCATCAACACCAGCTATTTGATGCTCTCCTCATTGGCTGACAGAAGAACAATTGTATTTCTGTGTCACGGATGCAAAGGGGTGTATCTCACCCCAAAAAATGGGATCATGTCCCCCACAGAATTAACAGAGAGATTAACTATTGTATTTCTGTGTTATGGATGCAAAGGAGCTTACTGTGGCGATAGAGGCATCCAGATATCAACATTATTGTTAGGAACAGACATGTTTCCTTTCCAATACCAGGTCAGAAGATTGTAGCCATAAAATCAGTAAGATGGAAGAACTTCACAGAGACCAGAGACATCTATCATTAAAGCTTGTATATGACATCTTCACATTTTTACAGACCAGAATCGTTAGAGCAGTCAGGAAATGGCTAATGTCCTTTCCAGCTGCAATCACACATGAAACCACTATCTTGCAATATACATCAAAGAGATACATGGCCTAATCCATATTTGGGCCACATGCTTCCTCCTGAGAACTCAGTTCATGTATATGCTTCCATGGAATCAAAATCAAATAGATCCCAGCTCGGTAACAAGGAGCAATTAGATAACTCCAGCCATCCTACCATTACCTCCACCATGTTTGGTACGCAAGTGTGTGGGACATTAGGACGGAGTGCATGGAGGTAATATGAAATTGCTAGGATGAATACCCAAAAAGATATTTAATACAAAAATGTTGAGGAAGATTTGGTTTACAGCAAGTGGTCGTAAAAGGGTCCTTATTGTACTAACTGGTCTCCTCTTACATCACAGGGCGGGTGGTTATGGGGGAATCTACCGACCCTTTGGAGAAAAGCAAACTGTCATTTATTTGGGGATCACTAGAATGATGGACTGACCGATATTTCTGCTTCCCCAGGCAACCGGACTTAACCGTTGTGTAACAAGTTCTGTTTTTATCCCTTTTATTTTACAAACTGTTATTTTGCATTCTATGTATATGTCTGTATATTTCATGTTATATTTTCTATGATATCCCCATTGTTTGCACTCACTGTCCTTTTTTTATATTAAAACTTCACTTTAATAAGAGCGTCTTGTCTTCTGACGATACCATGACCTTAGAAGAAGTGTTGCCTTATTGCTTTAGTAACCTGTGAATGCTAGCAGCTGCAGAGTGTACTCCAGTGTTATTTAATGCAAGGTGTCTGATCAGCCTGATATGATGAGTGGTGGCAGCTGATTCGTTTTGGATGACGGCGTGCTGACAGAGGGAGGTCCAGCGTGACCCTGCAGGTTCCAATCCTGAATCTAAGTCCATGATCCTGACACTGACTAATACAGAGAACTTCTCTCTCTTCCCTATGTCTTCAGTATGTCAGGAGGATCAGGCTTTGTACAGTAAAATAGTCAGCATCCTCTGACACAGACCGTGGTTCCGAGGCCTCTATTATTCCCTATTGACGATACCAGTAGTCATACCTGGGACCTTCTCAGGCTAGGGGGAATAGCTGTCCTAGAGTAAGGATGTGGACTGGTATGTAGGTCCCTCTACCACACCCACCTACCAGTCCACAACAAAATATGAACACGGCTCCTGCAAACGATCTTTGCTGCTAAAACAAAAACAGCTTTGTGAATTCTTTCTATCTCATCCAGGTGAGGACTCTGGTTACATATACACCCCTCCCAGTATACATGAAAATTATTTTACTTGAGTTACACATATACTGTAGATGTACATGTTACAAGTTAACTTAATGGAATGTTAGCAACTCTATTCAGTTTAATTATCGTGAATGTAGCATTTTTTAAGAATAATGAAATATTCTACAATATACCAGAGGATTGTGCAATTCTGACAACAGACAGATCAGAGAAACATAACTTCAATGTGTGCACATATTAAAACTTAAGTGAATGGCATTTCTGTAACAATTGTCCTTTACTGTTCAAATCAGGTTTCTTTATAACATTTAGGTAAAAACATGCAGCTCAATATTCCACCTCCTGAGGACAATATGGCAAATATCTCTACGATGACCATGTTCTTCCCTGTACTGCTCAGATAGGCTGGGATGGCACAGATCCAGACACTGCAGAACACCAGCATGCTGAAGGTGATGTACTTGGCTTCATTATAGATGTCAGGTAATGTCCTCACCATAAAAGCCAGAACAAAGCTCAAAGCCGCCAGCAACCCCATATAACCCAACATGAGGTAAAAAGCCAAGACAGAACCTTCATTACACTGGAGGATGATCTTCCCAGGATAATCCAGGTTGAGTTCTTGATATGGAGGAGAAAGTGACAACCAGATAACTGCATTCAGAACCTGAATGGAAGAACAGATCAACACTACAGAATAAGGAAGCTTAACTCCCACACACTTTCTCCAGGAGCTGTCAGGTCTGGTGGCCTTGAATGCTATGCAGACTATGATGGTCTTGGCCAGGACAGAAGACACAGCTACTGTGAAGAAGATCCCAAAGCAGATTAGTCGTAGCCTGCAGGTTATATCCACTGGACGACCGATGAATAGAAACACACAGAGTAAGCTGAACATGAGAGAGGTCAGTAGAACGAAGCTCAGGTTCTGGTTATTGGCTGTGACAATAGGATATTTGTGGAATAAAGAGAATATTCCAATTATAAAGAAAGTTTTAAGAGAGAGTAATATGGAGATGATGGAGAAGACTAAAGCAAGAGTGTCAGTCTCATATGTGAAAAACTCAAAATCTCTGACAACACACTTGTTTTTCCCCTCGTTTGGCCATTCATCTTTGGGATATCTCTGCCAATTGTCACTGTCTGTGAATAAGAAGACATTCTCATATATGATCTGTAACTTTACATTAGGCATAAGTACTGTTTGAAAGTATTCATCTGAATACGACCTAAAAGACATAGGAGTACATTTATCAAGACCTGCAATTTAGACACTGGTCTTAATTGTGCCTGTACTTATGCAGGAAGTGGCAAAGTTATGTGGAGGAGAAGTACTCTACATAACTTTGTAGCTTCCTTCAGCAGGACATGCGACAATCTTAAATCTATCCCAGCTCCCTTGCTGGCATAGATTTAAATGGGTTGTATCGAAAAAAGACATCTGTCCACCCAGTTCAGCCAGCTATCCTGCAAGTTGGGCCAGACAATGGAAGCATATCGCTAGGATATGCTCCTATTGTTTGCTAGGTGCTGGTCTCACCTCTTGGACCTCTCGTAATTAGAACCTGGAAAGTCAGGGAGGGCACATTGCACATGTATGACCGCCTTCCAATTATTTTGGCTCCATAAAAATGAATGGGAGCACACCGCGCTTGAGTGGTGCCCCCTCTGTGACTTTTCAGCTTCTGTTTAAGAGATAAGTGCGGGTCCCAGGAATACTAGCAATATGCCCCTATTATCTGAGATTAGAATGCCCCTTTAGGTCATTTTGTACTCCAAAAACTGACATTGAAAATTATAAATGAGACATGCCTGCCATTGGACATTTGCCCCTGTTTCCCCTATGCAAAATCTTAAACTTACTTTGTTTTGATTTAGAGGGTTGACTTGCATTGACTTATACTGTTTAGTACCATGTAATTGCATTTTACACCTTTGCTGTGATATATACCCTGCTCATTTACACTGTGTTTGCCCAGGACTATGGGAAGTGGTAATGAATACTAAGAGACTTTAGGGACTTTGTAGCTGATAATGAGAAGCTGGTAATTTTCCACAGGTATCATAAGGTTTAAAGTGCATATTTTGGAAGGAAAAAGTCAGACTTGTGTACCACCCAAACCAGACAGACTGACCTTTTGAATGTCTGGTTTAGCTCTGTTATTATGTCTGAAACCCGTTTTTGTCTGGAAAAACGGTTGTGTCATTGCCGTTGAGTATCATTGAAGCTCTAATGCAAGTCTATAAGAGAAGGAAGTTGTAACATCATAACTGTTTATGCTGAGTTTCTCCCACTTCACCCCTCCCACTAGAAGGTTCTAGTTCAGCTAGAAACTGTATATAAGGACAGCAGTCAGAGCCTCTAATGTTCTATAGTTAGGGAACAGTGCTTAGATTAGGAGACTCTGCCAGACTAGGACCAGAAGAAGATGCTGAAATAAGAATACTCTGCCAAAGACCCTGGGCCTCCAGCATTTGACAAGGGTACCAGCCTTCTGAGTGTGTGTGAGAGAGAGAGAGAGAGAGAGAGAGAGAGAGGGAGAGGGAGACAGCTCAGGCCTTTCTTCAGCAGTAAACCCTTCTTCTGCCAGGGAGGAGACTGGAGAAGCCAGCCCTATGATTCACCTGTATTGTTTTACACCTGAATCCCTCCAGTTTAAGAAGCAGATTGGTTTACTGCAGACCTTCACTCTCTGGATTTAATACCCATTGGGGTGCACCATGCCTTACCATCCCTTGCAAAGAGCAGCAACACATGGTCACACCTCGACAATGCCACCCCAAACATGGCCACTGCACTTCTTCTAGTTATGGACAGCTGAATGCCCCAATGAACTAGGGTTTTTCTTACTGCCTTTGGAGAGCACTGTCTCCAATAAACTGCACATTCAATGAAGAATTTGGATCTTCATATACAGCATCAAGCTGCCTAGCTCACATAGCAGAAATAGAGACATAGAAAAAGCTATCTTAAATTAGTGTTAATACTGCTGTGATCACAGGACTTTAGAAGCTAGTTAGTTACCTCTGCAGACAAAAAGAAAGGCTTCAGTCAGGGCTTCAACTTACAGGAGAAAAGATGAGCATCGTTTGTCAGGCTGTGCATTGCCAAGACTGTAGAGGCGATAAGTTTGCCTCTAGCTCTGCATTTCCACCATACTATATATATTCTTTTTAGAGATGAGCAATTTTTTCAAGAATTTGATTCGGTTTGTTCGCCAAATTTTACAAAACAATTTGATCTGAATTAATAAGTGACCAATCAAGTTTAAAAATGGCTACTTCCTGACTGCAGAGAGACTGTATAGTGGTGTAGAACACTGTGCCTTGCAGTAACATGCATAGGGAGTCTGCTGTGGTAGTGAAACAATACTGTGAGTAAGTATGATATGAAGATGACAGGCGTCACTCTTAGAATCGCTGCACACTTAACGTATTTGGGCAGTTATTGGGCCAAAACTGACCAAGTAACTCAAGTGTGAACTCAGGTCAATGTTAGCGCCAGCTATAAAGAACCGTGCAGAGGCCAAAGATCCTACTATAGTGTGAAAGAGCGCACTCCGTTTACACCAATTCACTGATTCCACATACATTTCTACAGAACCTGCTCTATTAAACACTTATACAAGAATACCCCCCCCCCCCGACAGTGTCGAGATGGCAGTGGCAGTAGCATCAGGAGACTACATAGTGGCACGATGACAGTGTGGAGGCAGCAGCATCAGGAGACCACAAAGTGGCACGACAACAGTGTGCAGGCAGCACCAGCAGCAACAGCAGACTACAGAGGGGCACGATGACAGTGTATAGGTGGCAGTAGCATCAGGAGCAGCATGCAGAGTGGCACAACGACAGTGTGGAGGCAGCAGCAGCAGTAGTAGCATCAGGAGACTACAGAGTTGCACGACGACAGTTGGAGGCAGCAGCATCAGGAGACCACAGAGTGGAGGTGGCAGCATCAGGAGACCACAGAGTGTTATGACCACAGTGTGGAGGCAGCAGCATCAGAAGACCCCAGAATGGCACGACAACAGTGTGGAGGCAGGAGCAGCAGTAGTAGTAGCAGCAGGAGACCACAGAGTGGCACAACGACAATCTAGAGGCAGCAGCATCAGGAGACCACAGAGTGGCAAAACAACAGTGTGAAGGCAGCAGTAGTAGCATCAAGATACCACAGAGTGGTACAACGACAGAGATTGCAAGGGGAAAGTTCCCATCACCACTAATGTCTGTGCTCGATGAATTAACATAGAACAAGTGTCAATTGTTGTCAACTTTGACCTGCCTGTGACTGTAGAAGGTCTGACAGAGTGGCAGTGGAGGTGGCAGCAACATCAGTAGACTACAGATTGGCACGATGACAGTGTGGTGGTGGCAGTGGCAGCAGCAGCAGACTCCAGAGTGGCACGACGACTGTGTGGAGGTGACAGTGGCAGCAGCAGACTACAGAGTGGCATGACAACCGTGTGGAGGCAGCATCAGCAGCAGACTACAGAGTGGCATGACAACAGTGTGGAGGCAGCAACAGCATCAGCAGCAGACTACAGAATGGCACGACGACAGTGTGGAGGCAGCAGCAGTAGCAACAGGAGACCACAGAATAGAACGACAACAGAGATGGCAAGGGTAAAGTTCCCATCACCACTAATGCCTGTGCTCGAGGAATTGACGTAGAACAAGTGTCAATTGTTGTCAACTTTGACCTGCCTGTGAATGTAGAAGGCCTGACAGAGTTGCAAAGTAAAATAATGTGGAGATGACAGCAGCATCAGGAGACCACAGAGTGGCACAACAACAGTGTGGAGGCAGCAGCATCAGGAGACTACGGAGTGGCACGACGACAGTGTGGAGATGGCAGTGGCAGTGGCAGCAGCAATAGCATCAGGAAACCACAGAGTGGTACGACGACAGTGTGGAGATGGCAGTGGCAGTATCAGAAGACTACAGAGTGGCACGACGACAGTGTGGAGGTGGCAGTGGCAGCAGCATTAGCGTCAGATGACCACAGAGTCTCACAGTATCTCACAGTACCCTGTTGCCTTAACAGTGACCTCCACAGCAATAGTGGCCACTGCTCCTTAACAGTAGCATCCACAGTGAACGCCCCTTTAACAGTGACCTCCACAGTGTCCACCCCTTTAACAGTGACCTCCACAGAAGATGCCTCTTTCATAGTGGCCCCTGCCCCTTAACAGTAACCTCCACAGCAGCTGCCTATTAATAGTGGCCCTTGCCCCCTTAACATTGACCTCCACAGTGCCATGCCCTTTTAAGGCTAGAGCTACACGAAATGTGTCGCGCAAAATTTTGTCGCACCAATGTCGCGTAACAATTTTTATAATGATAGGCTATGGTGTCACACTGTAACTTATTGCAACATGCTGTGATTTCAATACGACAGTCACAAAAAATCCATCCAAGATTAATTTTTCTGCAACTGTAACGTCAGTCGCAGCATGTCACACATCACAGTGCAACATCATAGGCTATCATTATAAAAATTGTCGCATGACACTGGTGCGACATCAATGTCGCATGACACATGAAGCAGTGTAATTGTGCCCTATGTGTCGTGCGACCCTCGCCTAAAGCTGACCTACAGCAGTGAAGAAAAATGGCTAGGTTTTTATGGAAACCTGCAGTAAAACTGTGTGTATGTGGAGACGAAGGGCCTGCGAGCTTTTATTGGCTGATAAGGGACTTTTGACTGTATGTATGTAGTTGGTATATGAAGAGAAAGTCTTCCAGGCCAATATTGGGTAAGGCAGATCATTTTTTGGGAATATCTCAGGAACGGTATATCCTAGAGAACTGAGACCTGGTATAAAACCGTCCCGTACACCTGATGCACCTGTGTGCCGAATTTGGTGCATATCGGTCAAGTTGTTTGGTGAGCATAAAGAACAGACAGACAGAAACTCATTTATATATATACACTCACTGGCCACTTTATTAGGTACACCTGTCCAACTGCTCGTTAACACTTAATTTCTAATCAGCCAATCACATGGCGGCAACTCAGTGCATTTAGGCATGTAGACATGGTCAAGACAATCTCCTGCAGTTCAAACCGAGCATCAGTATGGGGAAGAAAGGTGATTTGAGTGCCTTTGAACGTGGCATGGTTGTTGGTGCCAGAAGGGCTGGTCTGAGTATTTCAGAAACTGCTGATCTACTGGGATTTTCACGCACAACCATCTCTAGGGTTTACAGAGAATGGTCCGAAAAAGAAAAAACATCCAGTGAGCGGCAGTTCTGTGGGTGGAAATGCCTTGTTGATGCCAGAGGTCAGAGGAGAATGGGCAGACTGGTTCGAGCTGATAGAAAGGCAACAGTGACTCAAATTGCCACCCGTTACAACCAAGGTAGGCAGAAGAGCATCTCTGAACGCACAGTACGTCGAACTTTGAGGCAGATGGGCTACAGCAGCAGAAGACCACACCGGGTGCCACTCCTTTCAGCTAAGAACAGGAAACTGAGGCTACAATTTGCACAAGCTCATCGAAATTGGACAGTAGAAGATTGGAAAAACGTTGCCTGGTCTGATGAGTCTCGATTTCTGCTGCGACATTCGGATGGTAGGGTCAGAATTTGGCGTCAACAACATGAAAGCATGGATCCATCCTGCCTTGTATCAACGGTTCAAGCTGGTGGTGGTGGTGTCATGGTGTGGGGAATATTTTCTTGGCACTCTTTGGGCCCCTTGGTACCAATTGAGCATCGTTGCAACGCCACAGCCTACCTGAGTATTGTTGCTGACCATGTCCATCCCTTTATGACCACAATGTACCCAACATCTGATGGCTACTTTCAGCAGGATAATGCGCCATGTCATAAAGCTGGAATCATCTCAGACTGGTTTCTTGAACATGACAATGAGTTCACTGTACTCAAATGGCCTCCACAGTCACCAGATCTCAATCCAATAGAGCATCTTTGGGATGTGGTGGAACGGGAGATTCGCATCATGGATGTGCAGCCGACAAATCTGCGGCAACTGTGTGATGCCATCATGTCAATATGGACCAAAATCTCTGAGGAATGCTTCCAGCACCTTGTTGAATCTATGCCACGAAGAATTCAGGCAGTTCTGAAGGCAAAAGGGGGTCCAACCCGTTACTAGCATGGTGTACCTAATAAAGTGGCCGGTGAGTGTATATATGCTAGTTGAAGGACCTGGCTTCGCCCGGGTATATTTGATCTATTTCATTTAATGTTTGTGTGTGTGACGTAAAAAAAATATCGAGAGTGACCTCTACAGCAGCCCGCCCCTTATAACTGTGACCTCCACAGCAGCTAGAGTGGCCACTGTCTTCACCCCAGAAAGCCAGACCTCACCGGCCATTCCCCTAAACGTGAAACATTGCCCTTGGTTACCATGAAGACACACCACTAAACATGAGGCCACGCCCCCTGGCTCCGTGAAGACACAGAGGAGAAGCTACCTGAGCGTGAGCTACTGAAAGGGTGGACATCCCTACGTCCATCCAGGCACTGTGCTGGACTGAGGACAAGGAGCCAGAAAACCGGACTGTCCAGCCTAAAGCCGCACAACTGGCCACCCTAACAACAGCCTGCCCCTAGGGTGGCTAGAGGTCCAGTTTTAGGCTGGACAGTCTGGCTTTCAGACTCCCTGTCCACTGTCCGACGCAGTGCCTGGACAGACACAGGGGTGTCCACCCTTTCAGTAGCTCGAGCTCAGACAGCTTCTCCTCCGTGTCTTCATGGAACCAGGGGGCGTGGCCTCGTGTTTAGGGGTGTGGCTTCATGGGGACCGGTGGCACGGCTTCACGTTAGGGGAAGGCTGGACATTCTGGCTTTCAGACTACCTGTCCTCTGTCATGCACATGGCCTGGATGGACACAGGGGCGTGGCCTCTTGTTTAGGGGTGTGGCTTCTTGGGGACCGGTGGCACAGCTTCACATTTGGGGGAAGGCTAGACATTCTGGCTTTCAGACTCCCTGTCCTCTGTCATGCGTAGGGCCTGGATGGACACAGGGGGCGTGGCCTCTTGCTTAGGGGTGTGGCTTCATGGGGACTGGTGGCACGGCTTCATATTGGGGTAAGGCTGGACATTCTGGCTGTCAGACTCCCTGTCCTCTGTCATGCGCAGGGCCTGGATGGACACAGGGGGCGTGGCCTCTTGCTTAGGGGTGTGGCTTCATGGGGACTGGTGGCACGGCTTCATATTGGGGTAAGGCTGGACATTCTGGCTTTCAGACTCCCTGTCCTCTGTCATGCGCAGGGCCTGGATGGACACACGGATGTCCTTTTGAACGGCTCACTCTCAGACAGCAGCAGATGCGGAGTGGAAGGGGAGTGGCCTGACTGAGTCGGGGGCGTGGCTTAGTGGGACCTGGGGGTGGGGCTTTTAAGTCCTTCTTTTGAAGGTCGCCTGAATTACAGGCCGATGCCATAGTAATTTCGGAGGAAAGAGGAAAGAAAACATCTTTTATTACTACTGAGCATGAGCTGCAGGGAGAAAGTCACCCTCCCCCCACCCCTGCAGCGACAGAAGGTGATTTTAACCTTTATTTTTGCAATCCCTGTCAGCTGCAGAGTGAGAGGGGGTGTGGCCTGACCGGGTCAGGGGCGTGACTTAGTTGGACCTGGAGGTAGGGCTTTTAAATCCTTCTTTTGAATCACAGGTTGATGCCTTAGTAATTTAGGAGGAAGGTGGGTAGCAGTAGAAGAATACATCTCTTATTACTACTGAACAGTAAATATGTGAAATTTACATTATATGAGGTAAAGATTGATGATGAATTAATCTAAAACATAAGTTATATTTATGGTAACCGGAATACCTCTTTAACAGTCTCATCCAAAGCCTCTTCACTGCTGTAGGTCTGCTTTAAACTGGCTAGGTTGTGGAGGCTGCCTGTGAGCTTCTATTGGCTGATAAGGGTCATGTGACCAGGCTCCTATTGGCTAATGCATGTTTTGGGAATATCTCAGGAACGGTACATCCTGGAGAGCTGAAAACTGTTCTAAAACCTTCCCGGACACCTGATGTACATGTGTGCCAAATTTTGTGATTGTAGCTGCAGCGGTGCGGATTCCTTTAGCGGACATACACACACACATACACTCAGCTTTATATATTAGATATATATATTATACTAGCAGAAAGACCCGGTTTCGCCTGGGTATATTTCATCTATTTATTTAATGTTTCTGTGTGTCGTTGCAGAGAGAAAGTCATCCTCCCTCCCACCACTGCAGCTGACAGATGTTGATTTTTACCTTCATTTTTCCAATCCCTATTGGCTGCGGAGTGGGAGGGGGCGTGGTTTAATGGGACGGGGGGGGGTTAAGTCCTTCATTTCAGGGTGGCCTGAATTATAGGTTAATGCCATGGTAATTTGAGGAAACACAATGGGTAGCAGTGGAAGAAAACATTGCTTTGCGCGGGTATATTTAATCTATTTCATTTAATGTTTCTGTGTGTCGTTGCAGAGAGAAAGTCATCCTCCCTCCCATCCCTGCAGCTGACAGAAGTTGATTTTTACCTTCAATTGTTCAATCTCCATTGGCTGCGGAGTGGGAGGGGGCGTGGTCTGACTAAGTCGGGGGCGTGACGTTGCAAAACCTGGGGAGGGGTTTTAAGTCCTTCTTTTGATGGTGGCCAGAATTACAGGTCGATGCCATGGTAATTTATGAGGACACGCCATGGGTGTACCCTTTGCAAGGGTATATTTAATCTATTTCATTTAATGTTTCTGTGTGTCATTGCAGAAAGAAATCCAACTTCCCTCCAACCCCTGCAGCTGACAGAAGTTGATTTTTCCCTTCATTCTTCCAATCCCTGTTGGCTGCGGAGTGGGAGGGGGCGTGGCCTTACAGAGTCGGGGCGTGGCTTAGCAAAGCGCTTCGCATAGGTGATTTAATCTATTTCATTTAATGTTTCTGTGTGTCGTTCCAGAATGGCTGCAGAGTGAGAGGGGGCGTGGTCTGACAGAGTTGGGGGCGTGACTTTGTGCTTCGAACAGTTGTAGTCTATAATTAGTCTATTTTATCTAAAATTTTTGTGTGTCGTTGCAGAGAGAAATTCACCCTCCCACCCCTGCAGCAAACAGAAGTTTATTTTTACCTTTATTTTTTCAATCCCCGTTGGCTGCGGAGTGGGAGGGGGCGTGACCTGACAGAGTCGGGGTGTGGATTAGCAAGACGCTTCACATGGATGTATTTAATCTATTTTATTTAATGTTTGTGTATGTTGTTGCAGAAAGAAAGTCAACCTCCCACCCATCCCTGCAGCTGACAGAAGTTGATTTTTACCTTTATTTTTTCAATCTCTGTTGGCTGCGGAGTGAAAGGGGGTGTGGCCTGACAGAGTTGGGGGTGTGGCTTAGTGAGACCTGAGGCGGGGGTTTTAAGTACTTCTTTTAGGGTGGCCTGAATTAAACGTCAATACCATGCTTATTTATGAGCCCACGCAATAGGCAGCAGTGGAGGAAAACATCTTTTATTACTACTGAACTGTAGTAATAGAAAAACACAAGTTATATTTATGGTAACCGGAATACCTTTAACAGTGTCAGTAAATAGGAATGGATGAGATCCTCAGCTGCTGATAATTACCTGGTTGTTATGGAAACCTGCCCTCCCTGTGTTCGCCTTTGCAGAGAATGGCAGTTGGAGTTTAAAACCAAAGTTCCCAGTTGTAATGTTGGCTAATGGAGATCATATTTTGGGAATATCTCGGGAATGGTATGTCCTAGAGAGATGAGACCTGGTCTAAAACCTTCCCGGACACCTGATGTACCTGTGTGCCGAATTTGGTGAAAATCGGTCCAGTAGTTTGGTCGCGCATAGAGAACAGACAGACAGAAACTAATTTTTATATTATTAAGAGATATGAGTCTAGCAGAACAGCAGTCCCCTCCTTTAACCGTGAGTTTCACAGTACCCCTCTCCCTTGACAGTGACCTCCTCAGGGGCCCGCCTCCTTGACAGTGACCTCTACAGCATCCCGCCCTTTAAAACTGACCTCCATAGGGGACCGTTCCCTTATTTGTGACCTCCACTGTTCCTTGCCTTTTAACAGAGACCTCCACAGCATCCTTCCCTTTAACAGTGACCTCACAGTACCCTGCTGCCTTAACATTGACCTCCACAGCAGCTTCCCCTTTTATAGTGGCTCCTGCCCCTTAACAGTGACCTCCACAGCGCCCTACTCCCTTAAGGCTAGGGCTACACGACGACATGTGTCGGGTGACATTTTTCGCACCAATATCGAGCAGCAATTTTTATAATGCTAGGCTATGGTGTCATACTGTGACATGCGACATACTGCGACTATGATACCACAGTCACAACCAGTGACCTCCACAGCACCCCACCCACTTCCACAGAGATCTACCCCTTAACAGTGAACTCCACAGGGCCCTTCCCCCTTAATATTGACCTTCACAGCATCCCACCCACTTAACTGGGACCACCACAGCAGCCTACCCCTTAACAGTGGCCCCCTCACACTGCCCCGCACATTTACTGGTGACCTTCACAGCACTCTTCACCCTTAACAATGGTATTCACACTGCCACCCCAATGACATCCACACATTCCCAGTAACCCACCCCCTTAACAGTGACCTCAACAGTATATACCTCCCTTAACAATGACCTCCACAGCACTCAACCTCTTTAACAGTGACTTCCACCGTTCCTTGTCCCCTTAACAGAGACCTCCACATTGCCTGCTTCTTTAAAAGTGACTTCCACAGTATCCGCTGGCTTATCAGTGACCTTCACAGCGGCTCATCCCCTTAACAGTAACCTCCACAGTGCCTGCCTCTTTAACAGTGACTTCTACAGTACTCCGCTGCCTTAACAGTACTCTCCACAGCACCCTACCCCCTTAACAGTGACCTCCACAGTGCCCTATCCCCTTAATAATAACTTCAACAGTGCTCACTCCTTTAACAGTGACTTCCAAAGTACCCAGCTGCCTTAATAGTGACTTCCACAGTGCCTTCCCCTCTAACAGTGACCTATACTGCAGCTGCCCCTTTACTAGTGACCTCCACAGTACTCGTCTCCTTAACAGTGATTTCTACAATAACCCACCCCCTTAACAGTGACCTCCACAGTGCTCCGTTCCCTTGCAATGTGACCTTTACAACACCCCATCTCCTTAACAGTGACCTCTACATCACCTTTCCCCTTAACACTGACCTCCATAGCGGACTGTCCCCTTAACTGTGACCTCCACAGCACTCTACTTCCTTAACAGTGTCATCCCTAGAACCCTGCCCCTTTAAAGGTGACGTACAGCAGTGAAGAAAAATGGCTGGGTTGTTATGGAAACCTGATGTAAAACTGTGTGTATGTCAAGACTGCAGGACCTGCAACCTTCAATTGGCTAATAAAGGTCATGTGACTGTGTGTATGGCAGTTGGGATATGAGTGAAAGACCTGTGGACTTCTTTTGGCTAATGCAGGTCATGTGATGGTGCTATATTTGCATTTTTTGGGAATATCTAAGGATATTCCAGTCTTCCAATCGTTTGGCCATGCATAAAGAACAGACAGACAGAAACTCATTTTTTAAAAAAATAATCTACCAAAATGATTTGTAAATTCCCCTTCTGAGCATGGAATGCAGTCATAGCAGCAGATGTGATGTCCTTCCTGGAGGGCTTTTCGGGTTCCTGGCTGACAGGGTTCACTACATCGTCCTTTAGGAATCTAGATAGAAGGGATTGAATACATTTAAGCGAATGAATATTAACTCAAATTAACATCTGAAATAAATAATATATGTATTATTAATTTATTTATTATAATATATTAATAATGTAGAGAAGAAAAGAAATACATTGAAGTGAATGTCTCACCTTGAAAATGCAGTGCAAACTACAGGCAGCATGTTATAGAGCAGGAGGAGCTGAGCAGTTTCATCAGTCATTCATTTATATTCCTGTTTATTCTGGACTTTGACGTCAAGCAGGACGTCTTATCAAAGCCCAGAATGAGCAGTTCGGCTTCTTTCACATCAGCGACTGTTATTTCTGTTATAGGAGAAGAACAACGAAAATAACGGATGTGCCGGAATCGTAATTAAAGCAAACAGAGACCAACAGACAGCAATGACTATAACTGGATCTGTTTGTTTTCTGTTTGGGAGAATTTTTTAGAGCAGAAAGAAGTCGTTGTGAGAGAGGTTGTGTAGCTTCAACTGAGTCAAACAAAAATGAATGGCGACCATATGATAAATATTTGTGTTGAGCCTAAATGTTCTCTTCGATGATGCCCTGCTCATAAAGGAGTCCAGAGTGAGGGATTGTATGGTATCCATATGTTCAAGCAGTGTTTATGGGTTTCCATATATGAAAATTTACTTCTATATTTAAGTAAAAGGTAAATTGCACCTGAATGGAAGAGGGGCTGCTGTGCTGGGGGAGAGAATCCTAGAGGGGGTGGCTGAGTTTTTAAACTAGGGATGTGGGGGGGAGGACAAGCAGAAAATAAAGCAAAGCATGCAGTGGTAGATGGGTTAGAGAGTGGTCAGAACAGAGTGGTGGGTGGAGAAGTGGACCACGGGGGGAGGATAACAGCAGTGGATAAGGAGATCCATGTGTTACAAATCAGCAGAAAAAACATGTCTAGTCAGAAAACATCAATAAATTACATTTCTAAACCTAAATGTACACAAACACATGGTAATTTAAAGTGTATGTTCACAAATGCCAGAAGTCTAGCAGGCAAAATGGCTGAGCTTGAGGTCATGGTACTGGAGAAGGAAATTGATATAGTTGGAGTTGCTGAGACATGGCTGGACTCTTCGCATGACTGGGCTGTCAATCTCCAGGGTTATACTCTATTTCGGAGGGATAGGGAGATTAGGAAAGGAGGAGGAGTATGTCTGTATGTTAGAAGTAGTATAAAAGCGAGTATGAAGGAGACAATAGTGGGTGATGATTGTGTGAATGCAGAATCCGTGTGGGTGGAATTACAAGGGGAGACTAACAATGAAAGAATTATTTTTGGTGTAATTTATAGACCCCCTAACATCACTGAGGAGATAGAGGATCAGCTGCATAGACAAATAGAGCGGGCTGCCCAGGCGGGTACAGTAGTGATTATGGGAGATTTTAACTTCCCTGGTATTGACTGGGGTCATGGATCGGCTTCAACTGCAAAGGAGAGAAATTTTCTTAACTTATTGCAGGATAATTTTCTGGGTCAGTTTGTAGAAGAACCAACAAGAAGTGATGCACTGTTGGATCTGGTTATATCTAACAATGCAGAGATAGTTGAGGAGGTAATTGTTCGGGAAAACCTTGGTAATAGTGACCACAATATAGTTACTTTTATCCTAAAGTGTAGAAAGCATAAACATGCTGGGAGATCAAAAACATTTAATTTTAAAAAGGCCAATTTCCCAGGGTTACGGGCCACACTCCAGGACATAGACTGGGAGCAGCTGTTGTCAAATAGTGGCACAGATGATAAATGGGAGACCTTCAAATCTACACTGGGTAACTATACTGCAGAATTTATTCCTAGGGGGAACAAATACAAACGCTTAAAATTAAACCCTGCGTGGCTTAATGCAGATGTTAAAAGGGCAATACATGAAAAACAAAGGGCATTTAAAATATACAAATCAGAGGGGTCTGCCATAGCCTTTAATAACTACAAAAGGGTTAATAAAAATTGTAAAAGGACTATAAAAGCAGCAAAGGTTCAAAATGAAAGGCTGGTGGCCAGGGATAACCAATCCCAAAAAATTCTTCAAATATATAAATGCAAAAAAAACCTAGGTCAGAGCATGTAGGACCCCTGAATAATAGTGATGGGGAATTGATTACTGGGGATCAGGAAAAGGCGAAGCTACTGAATGAGTTCTTTAGTTCTGTATATACACATGAAGAGGTGGGAGCTGCTGTCGGTAGAGTAAGTGCTGGTGATACTTCATGTAATATACTCAACTGGTTCAATATAGATATGGTCAAAGCTAAGCTAAACAAAGTAAACGTGAATAAGGCTCCAGGACCGGATGGGTTACACCCAAGAGTTCTTAAGGAACTTAGTTCAGTAATTTCTTTGCCCTTGTATATAATATTCAAAGATTCTCTGGTGACTGGCATAGTGCCGAGGGACTGGCGTAAAGCAAATGTGGTGCCCATCTTCAAGAAGGGCTCTAGGTCATCCCCGGGGAATTATAGACCGGTGAGCTTAACGTCCATTGTGGGGAAACTTTTTGAGGGTCTAATAAGGGACTATATACAGGAATATGTTTTGGATAATAGTATTATAAGTGATAACCAGCATGGTTTTACTAAGGACAGAAGCTGTCAGACTAACCTGATTGGTTTTTATGAAGAAGTGAGTAGAAGTCTGGATAGAGGGGCGGCTGTGGATATTGTGTATTTGGACTTTGCAAAAGCATTTGATACGGTCCCTCATAGACGACTGATGGGTAAATTAAGGTCGGTTGGATTAGAAAATCTACTCTGTAACTGGATTGAGAACTGGCTGAAGGAGCGTACTCAGCGAGTGGTGGTGAATGATTCCTACTCTGAATGGTCCCCAGTTATAAGTGGTGTACCCCAAGGTTCAGTGCTGGGTCCACTTTTATTTAATTTATTTATTAATGATATAGAGAGAGGAATCAACAGCACTGTTTCAATTTTTGCAGATGACACTAAGCTTTGTAGTAGAGTCCAGTCTATGGAAGATGTGCAGAAGTTACAAGCTGACTTGGACACACTGAGTGTTTGGGCATCCTCTTGGCAGATGAGGTTCAATGTGGATAAATGTAAAGTTATGCATCTGGGTACTAACAACTTGCATGCCTCCTATGTCCTAGGGGGAGTAACACTGGGAGAGTCACTTGTAGAGAAGGATCTGGGTGTCCTTGTAGACCATAGACTGCAGAATAGCATGCAATGTCAATCGGCTGCTTCTAAGGCCAGCAGGATATTGTCATGTATTAAAAGAGGCATGGACTCGCGGGACAGGGATGTCATATTACCACTGTATAAAGCATTAGTACGGCCTCATCTGGAATATGCTGTTCAGTTCTGGGCTCCGGTTTATAGGAAGGATGTCCTGGAGCTGGAAAGGGTGCAGAGACGGGCAACTAAACTGATAAGGGGCATAGAGCATCTTAGCTATGAAGAAAGATTGAAGGAGTTAAACTTGTTTAGTCTTGAGAAGAGACGTATAAGGGGGGACATGATCAACCTGTATAAGTATGTAAATGGCCCATACAAAAAATATGGTGAAAAACTGTTCCAGGTAAAATCCCCTCAAAAGACAAGGGGGCACTGCCTCCGCCTGGAGAAGCAAAGGTTCAGACTCCAGGGGCGACAAGCCTTCTTTACTATAAGAACTGTGAATCTGTGGAACAGTCTACCGCAGGAGCTGGTCACAGCAAAGACAGCTGAGGGCTTCAAAACAGGCTTAGATAAATTCTTAGAGAAAAAGAAGGTCACCACATATTAAGAAATGTAGAGTCATTTCTTAAGGTTACCCGTCCCCCTCCCCTTCATCACTCCTACCCCCTCCCTTGGTTGAACTTGATGGACATGTGTCTTTTTTCAACCGTATTAACTATGTAACTATGTAAGTATAGGGGTCAGTTAAGGAAAGTAGAAACTGGACAATGCTTTTAGAAAGTTGAGGATCCTACAGATGTTTTTCAAAGTATTTGATATTATTGCACATGGATGGTCGATAAACAAACACAAACAATCCTCCTCCCAGGGGCGTAGCTAAAGGCTCATGGGCCCTGGTGCAAGAGTTCAGCTTGGGCCCCCCTTCCCTCAGTGCTTTGTGTGTCTTCTTATGCGGCACAAGGGTCTTTGGGCCCCCTCAGGCTCCTGGGCCCGCTAGCGACTGCTACCTCTGCACCCCCTATAGCTACGCCCCTGCCTCCTTCTTTATGGATATTCCTAATATTAAAAAGTGTGGACTTGTCAGTCCCCCATATCTAGCACAAGAAACAATTAATTAAGATAGTCCCAACAAAAGATAATCCCTTAGCATTTTCATGATGTTATCTCATGAAATAAATCGATCAGACAGACTCGGCAACACAAAAAAAACACGAAGAGATAAAATTACCACAAGTCATCCTACCACATGCTTGGTATGAGCCCTATAGGAAAATTAGAAGCTAGCTGATAGTTTCTAATTCTGCTATAGAGCTCATCTAACTATAGCTGGAGTGAGCTAAGAATCATAGCTCACTCCTTATCCCTAGCAGTCACTTATGTGGATGTGTAGATATGTGGAGTTGGATCAGGTACTCCATACAATCCTTCTTTAGCCTATAGGGTTTTCCTTGGCTGTATTTCATGATTCTTAGCTCACTCCTTCTCCCTAGCAGACACTTGTAGATATGTGGAGTTGGATCAAGTACTGTATTTTTCGCCCTATAAGACGCATTTTTTCCCCCCAAAAGTGGGGGGAAAATGCCCCTGCGTCTTATGGGGCAAATGCTAATGAGTGCTTCCATTATGGAAGCGGTCATTTGCACCGGAGGACAAGGAAGCGGTGAAGACTCTGTACTCACCGCTTCCTGGTCCTCCGCTCGGCTGTCAGCTGTGCAGGGCTGCGCACAGCGTGCAGAGAGCAGCGGCGGCGTCCAGGAGCAGGAGAGGTAAGTGTTTTATTTATTTTAAATTCTCTGAGGCATGGGGGCTAACATAAAAGGCATGGGGGCTAACATAAAAGGCATGGGGGCTAACATAAAATGCATGGGTTCTAACATAAAAGGCATGGGGGCTAACATAAAAGGCATAGAGGCTTGCATGGAAGCCGACATAAAAGGCATGGGGGCTTACATAAAAGGCATGGGGGCTTACATAAAAGGCATGGGAGCTGACATAAAAGGCATGGGGGCTGACAAAAGAGGCATTGGGGCTGGCAAAAGAGGAATTGGGGCTGACATTAATGGCATGGGCTGACATTAGAGGTAATGGGGACTGATGAGAGGCATGGGGCTCTTATCTAATTGGGGGTCATTCACATTGGGGTCTTATTAACATTGGGGGTCTGATTGGAGCTGTGAGATGAGATCTGATTAACATTAGGAGTCTGATTGTTGGGCTGACCTGAGGTCTAATAAAAAATATTTTTTCTTATTGTCCTCCTCTGCAACCTAGGTGCGTCTTATGGGCCGGTGCGTCTTATAGGGTGAAAAATACGATACTCCATACAATCCTTCTTTAGCCCATAGGGATTTCCTTTCCTGTATTTTCTGTGCTCTTCAGCAATAAATCTTAGCTAGGTAACTAAAACATGTATGTAGGGATGTTTTTTTTTCTTCTTTAGGGCGAACTAGAGCTTGCTAGTTTCAGGGTCAGGTTCAGGGCCAGTGGTAGCATGCCCATGTCAAGGACACCCTAGGGATAGTAACACTTCCCAACCATTGGAATCTATACAGTCTGGAGACCCGGCCATGACAGAGTGGTCTCAGTACCTTTATCCTGACATACCAAGGATGTGGTAGGACTGCTTGTGGTTATTACTAGTGTTGAGCGAGCACCTCTATGCTCGGGTGCTCTGGTCGAGCACTAGGAGTTGCTCGAGTGCTCGGCTGAGCACCCGAGCATAATGTTAGTCAATGGGACTAAACCAGGCACCCCCCGCTCGGAAGAGGGGAGGGTGTCTGGTTAATAGAAAACGGTCAGAATCGTGACTTCTCCTCTTTTACTCCTTTCACTCGTAAAAGTATGCTAATTAACTGAATTTGTACGCATCAGCGCACAATGCGTACGCAGTAGCATACAAATGCATATGCATTAGCGTACAAATCAACATTACAGTGCGGGGAAGAGACTTGAGCATTGCGAGCACTGAAGAACACCGAGCGGACCCAAGTGTAGGCATGTTAGGCCGAACAGCGAATTCGGCCGAGCATGGTCGCTCAACACTAGTTATTACATCTCAGTATTGTTTTTTGGTGTCGCTGAGTACCAGAAGCTGTCTGATCTATTTATTTCATGAGATAACATCATGAAAATAGTAAGGGATTATCTTTTGTTGGGAATACATAAATGGTCGGTACAGTAAATGAGAATTCTCTAAGTGGCTGAAAATATGTGCAATTTGTTAAATAATTGGAAACAGAAAACAAGTTAATAGAGAAACAAACAGAGACAACCAGGACCCCCACCGATCAGCTGTTTGAGAAGGCACTGGTACTCCCCTATAAATACAGACAGGCATTCAGCCCCCATTAAGGCCTAATATTCAAATGCTTCTGCAGAAGAAGCCACTCTTTAGTCTGACAATTATGGGTGCCATATATAAATATTGGCAGGCATTATGGCACTTGTACAGCACAAACAATTCTTTCCACTGAAAATTAACATTTGTGCATGTCTAAATATGGGTAAGCATTCTGGTGGTCATTTACTAAGCTAAAATACGCCTAAATTAGGTGAATTTCAGGCACAGATGCTGTCTGTGACTTCGCCCCACTCATGCCAGTTCTAAAACTGTGGGCGGGAAAGTGGACAGACCCATCTATTTTCCATTTTTTACACCTGTTTTAGACGTAGAAAATGTTCTAAATGTAAGACAGCTCGGAAGCTGGAGGCACCAAAGTTAGGAAGAGGCCTGTACCTCTTCTTAACTACAGCGGATCCTCACCAGCTAGCGATGGGCTTTGGTTAAGACTGATGTCTAAAACGCCGGTCTTAATAAATGTGCCTCCATGTTCCCACTGAAGCATAATTTTTGGATGCTTTGTCCCAACAAACCAGTTTTTTCCCATTACACCGTGTCTGTTTAAAGACCATAGGCCCCAAAAGAGGACAATTTTTGGAAGCTTTGTAATATGAAAAAGCATAACACACATAACAGTGCAGAGTAGAGATATGCAAAGTTTTCAAAAATTCAATTAGTAAAAAAAATTGATTTGATCTGAATTTATTCATGACATATACAGCTTTAGAGAGCTGTATATCGCTGTACAATACTGTGCATTGCAGAAACATGCATAGCTAGTATGCTTTGCATGCTAGCTAGTACGTAGTGAAACAGTTACTGTGATTCAGTATGACATGCAGGTGGAGGTGGGGAGGATGACAACCGCATGAGGAGTCAACACAGTGATCCAGTCACAGAGTGGGGTGGTGGGGTGCAGGGGGCAACCACATGAGAATTCAACATAGTGGTTCAGTCACAGAGTGGTAAGGGTGGCAACCACATGAGGATTCAACATAGTTGCCCAGTCACAGAGTGGCGAGGGTGACAAAAGCATGAGGAGTCAACACAGTGGCCCAGTCACAGAGTGGCAGTAACAGCACAAGATGGAGGGTGGCAGCAGGATAAGATGGCATGAGAGGCAGCAGATGTGTGGCATCAGGCGGGTGGCAGCATCAGGGTCGCGGCTGAAGCAGGTGGCAGGAAGAAACTGGTCTTTTTTCACAATGTTTTGGTGTGACACACAGAATGATCTAGTCTGATGCATCAGGCACTAGCGTCTGAAAATGCTGGCTGATCCATGCCTAATTCATCTTCAAAAAGATCAGTTTCTCCACATTTTCGGTGGACACGTGAGTTCTCCTTGCGGTAACTATGCCTGTCTCCACACTAAACACTTGCTCTGATGCCGCACTACTGACCACGCAGGAAAGCTTGTCCAGAGCAAACTTGGCCATTTGCAGCCACAAATTAAGTTTGGATGCCCAGCAGTCCAGGGGTTCTTGGATATGGGGTGGCAGGGTGCAGTCCAAGTATGCCACCTCCTGCTGGTTCAGGTTCTTCTCCATGTCCTGCTACTGGTAGTTGGTTTCTTCAGTAGGCAGGTGTAGAAAAGTGCTCATTAGAGACTACAGATGTAAGTTGCTGCTGGTGGAGCTGGTGCTGCTCTTAGGCCCCCTCCCTCCAGCAGTCATGGCAGTGGAGCGTGACTGCAAAGAGTCTTCCGGTCAGACCTTCGTGAGGATGGGCGATGGCGCACATAGGCAGCAGCCAACTGGCTACATAGGATGTCTCAACAGTAGTTGGGTTTATCCTCCCTCTCAGCATGTGGAAAAAAGGTCCCCATTTTGGAGCAGTAGTGAGGGTCTAACATGGTGGAGAGCCAGTAGTCATCCCTACTGTGTCCCTACTCTGCCAAATGGTGATAATATGGCTGTCACTGTTCAAGCAACTCAGAATGCATATAGCCATTTGGGCAAGGGTATCAGAGGGACTCTCTGCCTCCATCTCCAATGCATACTGCTAATGTCTGTCTGGGTCATCTGACTGGTCTTTCTCATCGCCCACCAGCTCTTTCTGCTACTTTGCTGTCACTTGTGCAGAAAAACTACCCATTTCTGAATACATTGCTTGTTCTCCTCCTCTGCCAGTTCAGTGCCTGCCGTGGCCAGGTTTGGGGTGGTCCCAACGCTACACCAGCGTGCTTCTTACTAGAGGATGCTAGTGATAACATCGTGGCGGTGCATACCCCTCTCTGGGGATCTTACGGCCGAGGAGTTCGACTTTTTGGAGGATCAAGAGGGGCATACAGTGCAACGATTTTGGTTCTAATATTTTTTAAGAACTGGCGGTGTTTGATTAATATATCTAGGACCCTGTTTGACCATAGAGATATACACTCAGATATGATTGGGGATTGTGAGGGGTTATGAATTTATGGTTATTTTTAATCATTTATTTACATTTAGTAATATTGACTTTGTATATAATCATTTGATGTCGTCACATATTGTGCATTAATTGCTCATCATATTAATTGTATTAGATATGAAATTTCACTTTTCACTATTTATTTATTTCACTTTTATTTTAGCACTAATCACTTGCACTGCATGCGCACTTCACTTTTATTACATCCTTTTTTTCACCACTTTCACCACTCATTATCATGGTCACTGCTATTATATTGATATTTGCGTCTTTTATAATCATGGTATTAATTATTATATACTTTTTGTAGTAATATTGTTGTGGCATTATTCCCCTTTTTTTCCTTGATATTTATTTTTCCTATTTGTGTTGTATCAACATGGTGTTCACTATTGTATATATTTTGTATAAATACCAATGTGGTACTTACCTTCCCTTCTCATGTAAATACTGGGCATACTCCGCCGGATTTGGTATATTGCTCTATTTGGGTAGGGCCGATGCGCTCCAGTTTGGAGCGCACGGCTATTTTTTTTAATTAGTTTCTTGTGCCTGAGCGAGGTCCGCGTGTTGCGCGATGTTTGCGTTCCAGTTTGGAACGCACGGCCATGTTCCTGCTGTGACGTAGTAGATCCAAGCCTCTCTTTCTTGTGATTGAGCTTCCGGTTTCTCATGTGTAGTGTCCGGCTGCTTGAACGCACCTGCTGACTAGCATACACAGTTTGGCATTACTTCTTAGTAATTATTTTTAATAGGTTCCAGCTTTGCATATAGTTTATAAGAGAGTAATTAACTTGTGATCTTATTCCCCTGGAAGAAACATGTTTGGGCGAAACGGCGTTGGGAGGAGGACACGCCGTGCTGATCCACAAACCAACCACGCTTGTGATAACTTTAGGTTTGGGCAATTTATTGTGTCTTTTAAATCTATGTGTGGTATATTTCTTATACTTCATTGAATAGGTCATGTGTATGTTACATTTGTGCCTTCATATCTTTAATTTTTGTCCCATCTTACTGATGTTAGACACGTGACTGCCCTGCCCTTTCACACTATCATTTTTGTACTTTAATTGGTTGACTTTGTGTTTCCCGCACGGCGACGTCCCCATTCATGTTTTTAATTACTGCTCCATACTACCATCCCCATACGATCGATAAATTATATTATACTTATGTGGCTGTGTGCTTTTAATCAATAAAGTATTGTTATTTATGCATTTTGCGTGTGGGTTGTTAATTTATAAATGTTTCATTGTAGTTACCCACATCACGGACAGGGTTTACCCGAGCCGTGTTGTATAGGTGTATATAGAGGAATTTAGGTGCAAAACAATACAATTGAGGCATAGTGCTGGCTTTGTCTCCTCCCTGACAGAAAAGGCATAGCGCTGGCTTCTCCAGTCTCCTCCCTGACAGAAGAAGAGTTTAATGCTGAGGAAAGGCCTGAGATAGTGGTCCCTCTCTCTTTCTCTGAAGGCTGGTACCCTGGCCAAAGGCTGGATCCCCGCTATCTGTAGCTTAGAAGTCCGGTTGGCTCCTTGCTCACAGGGCTAGTGACCAGTGGTCTGTGGCTCAGAGTCTCCATCTCAGTGTCTTTTTCTGGTCACTCATGTAGGCTGGGAGAGTCTCCCCTCTAAGCACTGGTCCCTAACTGCAGAACACTAGGGGCTCTGACTGCTCTCCTTATATACCAGTTTTAGCTAGACTAGAACCTTCTAGTGGGAGGGGTGGAGTGGAAAAGTTCAGAACAAACAGATACATTGTTACATTTTCTATCTCTAATAGACTTGTATAGAGCTTCAATGATACTCAATGGCAATGACACAGCAGTTTTTCAGGGAAAAAAAACAAGTTTCCAGACATAACAACAGAGCTAAACCAGACATTCAAATGGTCAGTCTGCCTGGTTTTGCTGGTAAACAAGTCTGGCTTTTTCTCTTCAAAATGTGAAAATTACCAGCTTCTCATTCAAAGTTTCAAAAGTCTCTCAGTATTGATTAACCCTTTCCACAGAGCCTTGCAAATACAGTGATAATGAATAGGATATATATCACAACATACATATAATATGCAGTTACACAGTATTAAACAGTGCTATTTAACCCTTTCAAGTGAAAAAAGTAATACGATTATAACTTTGATGATAAAAACAGAATCAAATGTCTACAAATGTCCAGACTTCACAGTACCTCTGCTCCAGGGCACTACACCCCCACAAGGCTCAGGTGGCCTTGAGATGTAGGCACCATGTCTCCTGTCCCCTGGTCATCCAGATTTATTAGCATCTGCTCCAGGACATGAAAGCCTCCTCAAAGGGCCTGAGCAAACAGCAGGTGTCACACATAAGCTGCCACTGGCTAACGAGCACAAGGGAGTGTTCCTGTTAACCTGTATCACCAAGGAATGATTTATGGCCTTCCTCTGCTCATATGGTCGGTCTAACATATAGAGGGTGGAGTTCGAACAGGTGAAAATGTTGCATATCAGACGATGTTGGGGAATGCTATTCTGCCTTTGCAGATCAAGGAGGGCAGCAAAGTTGCAGTGTAAGTGTGGCTGAAGTTCATGCACAATTTCCTTCCTGTTTTTATTATGTCTTGCAGTTTGGTGTAAAACTTCAAGAACAGCTTTATAACATAGTAACATAGTTTGTAAGGCCAAAAAAAGACATCTGTCCATCCAGTTCGGCCTGTTTTCCTACAAGTTGATCGAGGGGAAGGCAAAAAAACCCCTGTGAGGTAGAAGCCAATTTTCCTCACTTTAGGGGGAAAAATTCCTTCCCGACTCCAGTCAGCCAATCAGAATAACTCCTTGGATCAACGACCCCTCTCTAGTAACTATAACCTATAATATTATTACCCTCCAGAAATACATCCA
>ONZH01015461.1:0-14999 GCA_900303285.1 Rhinella marina | reverse complement strand
AATTATACGTCATTATGTGGCGTTTTGCGAACATTCGTGCACTAATAACGAACGTTCAGTTTTGAAAAAACTTCTTTGAACACGTACGCATGAGCTTACAATTTGCGTACGAAAATGACGGGCTTTGCTGGAGCGGAATGGTGGAGCAGGAGGAACGCTTTGAGTCTGACCCCTGGCTACATATGGATACTGTATCAGCAGATGACAGCAAATCATCCGGCTGAGACTGAGATGAGTATGCCATCCACCACTCCACTACCTTATCCCCTTTCTCCTCCACTACAATTTTGCACCTTAGTGGGTTAGCCCGGTGGAACACCGGCCAAGTATTGCGAATACTACAAGTAGAAGATCTGGCTATAGGTCTTAAAACACTGCTGCCCTGTGCCACCTTCTCCTTTTTTTAGAGCTCGAGGTCTGGCTGGAACTGGACCCCTTTTGCTTATCCATTCCAGACATTTTTCACTTGACTTTGTGGCCCTGCAGCTGGTCTTTGTCCCTGTCTCTCTCTCCCTATCTCTCTCCCCTGCCTGATTAATTACTAGTCCTGCACTTGCCCTACACTTGCCCTGCAGTATCCCTGATGTGTAATATGAAACAGCAACACCTTTAGAATTTTTTTCATCATTTTGGACCAACTTCGGATGAACTAATGAGACCTCCAAAGTAACATTAAACTTAAAGTGAGACAAGTGAATTACAACACTCTCACAAAACCTACACCCTTTCAGAGAAACATGTAAAATAATTTGCTTTCTAGAACAACAAGAGAACCAAGAATGTTCCAGGAGAAAATTATTTTACTTAGTTGACTGGCCTTGCGGGTACTTTTTGAGGTGCTCTTTATTATTAAGGAGAGCAAAATGTGCATGCGTATTGTATGCCAGGCAACACTTCTCTTGGTTTCTAGGAAGAGTAGGTACTTTGACAAAGTTGAACAGAAGGTAGAACATTTGATTATCCTCATACAGAATCAAAATGGGTCTAAACAGAACTATTTTAAAAAAATTGCTAAAACAGACACAAAGCAAATTTCAAGAATTTTAATTTTTCTACCATGTGATGGAGCACTGGACAGAAGCTTTCCTCAGGTGTCATTGGCATTTATTCAGCAGCCATTATCACATATATTCACATTATCTCCATACAATATTAATACACTAAAAATAACAGCATATACAGCAATAGAGTAAATGCAATTCGAAACTTTATTATCAAGACTTTTTTTTTTAGAACACATGTATATAAAGGACAGAGAAGTCATATGAAATATTTATTCACTACCATTAAGTACATTTATCTAAAGTAAAAGAAAGTGGTGAACATCACTTGGATATAACTTCAGTGAGGGTGTAGAATAAACTAGTAACAATGCACTGTATCCCAGGGTCTGATGATCTCCAGTTACACTGCAGAGAAAAAGACATGGATTAAAAGCAAATAAAAACATCAATTCAATCCACTGTATTCATTGTTATTACTGATAGAAAAGCAATGTAATAAGAAAATGAGAAGGTTTTTTATTTATTTATAGCACAATGGGGTTTGTCTGATTAAATAAAGAATAGTTTAAAAGATCAAACATTGGAGTTCACTGCAATGGCTCAAAACTTGATAAGCTTACTGACTGAAGTCCTATGGGGACCTCTATACAGGCCGATTATCAGAAAATGAAAAAAAATGATTGCTTGTAGGGTGATTACATCTTTCACGTCAGCACAAGGTCTTGTGTAAACTGGGGATGTGCTGCCAACCATGTGAAAACCGAATGGGGAATAAACAATCATGGTAGCGATCATTCATTCCCTATTAAGTCTGACTAGGATTGTTAAGAAAGCAGTGTTGAGCTACTTGCATATCACAGGTCCATGCATGTTCGGGCAGAGGTTGCCTAATAAAATAACTCTAACAAAGGATAGGCTGATAAAAAAAATCCATGTCTATTTTCATATAGACTTTTAGTGAATTTTAGATTAATAAAGAGGGATCCTCTGTGCAGGATTCTCAATTCTTTACCATAATGGGGAGCTTTTGCAAAAAACATCCATATATCTGGAGGATCTGTCTTGTCCTGCATTACCGGCAAGCCCTTGCCTTAATGGGCATTGTGTAGTGCTCAATATGCCCTATGGTCATGGTTGGACTGGGACTCCTTGAGCCCCAACAGGGGATAACCATTCTTCAGAGCCAAACCCTCATAACATCAACAAAGTCTAATAGGTTTTGATGATTTGTATGACTGCACTTTTAGGGCACATACTGCAGATTTTGTTGCAGAATTTTCATCAACTGAAAATCTGTTCTATTAATGTGAATAAAATGTAAACTTTGTTCAGGTGCATGGGATTGGTTTTCAATCTGCAGCATGTGAAAGGCACTCTTATAGTCCGTCGATAGGTATAATGTCCTGTGAAATTGTTAAGAATATTTAAAGACAAGGCTGTAGTACTCACCAAATTTATATGACGCCTGGAAGCCTCTATACTGTTTGCTGCCGTCACTAACAAATCTCAGCCACAGTGAATTCCCTTGAGAGGTAAAGGAAGGGACTTTATAGTTCCCACAGAATGGACCCTTCCCAGGTGGACTTATCCAGGATCTCTAAATAGTCATAGAGGCAAAACTGACTATCCTCTGTCTGAAAATCGGTAACCATGAAGGAAATCTGTAACAATCAGAAGAATACATTGTAATCTCATATCAAAAAGGTGATCACACTCCAATATTTCACATTACAAAATTATCATTTCTGTATGTTATAAAAAATAATGTGGAAATATTTCATAACATTGTGACGCTGATATGATTTTCCACATATAAATAGATATAGAGATACATTTTAGGACAACTGAAATAATAAAAATATATATTTTGGGGAAGCCTTGGACAAGTTGAAAAGAACACTTTACCTTCTTTCCACAGGAGCTGTAATGTTGTAGATGCAATTCATGTTTGGCCCGTAGGAATTGGGGTAACCGGGGGATGTAAAGTTTTTTTCAGGTGCATAGAACGCTCCTCCACATTGCACTGAGGGAAATACATTTTAATAGCATTATTGATATACAGAATATTCATAACAATATACAATACAATACACATATTTTAGATTTTCTTTTGGTTGGCCATTGCGTTTAAAATTGTATCTTTAAAACGTAAAGAAAAATAAATGTAAAACAATACTTGATATCAGCTGTTGAGGATTTGGAAATTTTTTCTGAAAAATTGAGAAAAAATACTTTGTATGTAAAACCTTTCAAGGGTGTTCAAAGATTTTAGAGACACCCTTTAAAGAGGTTTTCCAGGAACACACTGTTACTTGGTTCAATGGTCCATAAATGCTCCATGCAACCATCATGTATTGTAAATGGTGGATCTCATGTTATCCATAGAGAAGTGATAGTCATTTTAATCATACTTAGGGTAATAATGAGTTGATTTGCTATAAGAAATGATCTTTAAACATCAGGAAGACTTTCTATATGATTACTTAGTGATAGCTGCATGATTTTGGCGTAATAGCTAGTGGCATGGAAACAAAAAAAACATACTAAAAATTAAAAAAAAAAGTTTAACAAATACACTTGATTTCATACATTAGGCCATTTTCTGATTAAGCATCTACATTGTTTTAAAAATTAAAAGTTACAATCAATATACAAGATAAAGTATAAACTCTACAAAGTAAAAGTGTACCTGAGCTGTATGTGGCTTTAAAGCCTACCCCAGTAACACTGCTATCACTGGAAAACTCAACCAGTAACTGTTAGTAGATCCAATAATTGGAGGGATCAACCCTGTGCCACAAGTTCTGTCGAACAACAGTGGATCTCTCTTAGTGGACCATCATAAATCTTAATATAGTCAGATGTACAATTGGGAGATGACTGGACATCAAAGGCAACAAAGTTCAATGTAACCTAAAATAATGAAAGAAAAAATGATCAACCAGTTGTGTGAACACAGCACTAATATTCATAAAGAAGAACTAGTCAACCTAATTGTAGATAAGAGCAGAACAAGGCAGGGATCAGTAACATTCGTCACTCCAGATGTTCTGAAACTACCACACCCAGAAAGCTCCATTCACTTCTATGGGAGTTGTAGGAACAGCCAAGCATGTTTGCATGCTGGGAGTTGAAGTGCTAAAGGTTTCTGATCTCTGTGTTAGAGGAACAAGTATTTACTTGGACATAAAAGTTGGACAATAACCAATGTCATAATGAGGATACATATAAAAAATTAAATACATCTCTAGACACAAATAATAACAGGATTAGTTGATGCCAAAACTACTCATAAAAGGACAATAAATACTAATTTAATTCAATTTAGGTTCTATTCACATAAAGTATTCATGTCAGGTCATAATAAAATTGAATCAATCTGAATCAAAAGTGCCTCATTTCCCCTTAAAAGTTGTGTATGTCACTCTGTGGTCTTTATAGGACTGTATCAAACCTCTTTCAAACTCTTCAACACCAAGACAGAATTAGAAATTTCAAATTGACGGTGACATACATGGCTTTGGGTAATCTGATGGTAGCCGGTAATAACAAGCATACTGCTTCTTATATTATTTTTTTTAATTAAGAAACTGTCTAAAATGTATTCCCTTTTGAGAGCACATATCTTATTTCTCTGTGTTCTGGCCTGCACAGTGATGGCGCACCATTTGCTTAGAAAACGTTTTTATTCTCCCGAACATAGATTATTTTCGGAAATTTGTTACAATCTATTCCCTCATCTCTACTAATAACTGTTGGATAATTCAGTCTATATTTGTGACATAATGTCAATGATTATTCCAGACTGTGGACGACCATTTATCATTGTATAACATCTCTGTTACTGGTATACAAGACATTGAATATATAGAAGAAAAATGATCTTATGTAAAGAAATAAGGAGCTTTGGGTTCTTTGTCAATAGTTGTTGCCTTTTCTCTATGGTACCTGATCTGACGGTGTTCTGATCAGCCAAACACAGCTGGCATCATTGGGGTAGGCTGATGGGTAGTTGGCGGAGGTCAGAGTTCCATTCTTTTCATTAAGTAAATAAGCACAGACATCTGAAAGCAGAAACACAACTTAATCAATGACTGTGGTGGATCTTGTGTAACTTTTTGAAATCTGTGGACCTGCAAAGAGCTTACTGCAATTGATACAACCGGTTGATTTTAGAGACATCTAGAACACTCAGTCCATCTCTTTGCCCCAATTGGGATGTTTGGGACCGGTATGGTCACATATGGTGGGTTGTCCTGAAGTGTTTGAGAAAGCGAAACTGTCAGATAAAAAAAGACAAAATCAGGTGGCGACATCAGAATATTGAACTGTATCATACATTATAGAAAAGGGTATTCCAAGAATATTACTTTAGTTTGCATAGTCGCAAAGTATTATTAATTTTACCCATACGTAATGAACTATAACCTTACCTGTCATAATGCATCAACTGATTTATAGTCATACTCAAGACCAAGGTTGTTGGTGTTTTGTTTGGCAAAATTCATAACGTGATCTAGAAGGCAAAGAATCTGTATCAGGCTATGTTCATGTGTGTTGGACTTTATGTAGATTTCAGTATGGATTCTGCACCTAAATCCATGTGAAATTTGTATCCATGGAGGTAAATGGAGTTTCCACAACCCTGTTCACATGTATCACAACATTTCTATCTGCTGAGCAAAAAATATTTTAAAAAAATGGAGAGGAAAAAAAACATGAGGTAATTACCTGGTGATATATACTGGTACATGATGGTGACATAGTTATCCCGGTCACTCCGTGACTGTTCATGTAGAACCCCAAGGCATGGTTTAGCTCATGCTGTATAATTCCTCTGTACATACAGCCACCCATATCTACTCCAACCATCTGCACTCCACCTATCCGGCCCAACATATGATACACATCTGAATATAAATGGGAAATTATTATTATTTGTAATATCGAAGATTAGTCAAAAGAATAATAAGCATAAGAAATAAAGCTGATATTATAGTAGAAAAACATCAAAGTAATCACTGATATTCCAGAGTCATATCATATCAAATAAACTTATTGGTTGCCACTATAACAGTGCTACAATTAGGTGTAACTGTGGTTAATATTGATCGTGAGGATGGAACATCTCATCAGCTTTTAACACAGGGGCTCACGAACCGTGTTGTAGTATAATAAATCCATGTCTGTGCAAATACAGACCATAGTGGATTTCTATTATTTCTAAAGACAGCCTCATAGGTCGTCAGGTCATAGGTCATTATATTCTGTGACTAATCTAGTCATCTAATAGTCACTCTGGTGCATGGAGTAGCTGGGCTAGCTCCCTACAAAGGATCTTTTGTACACTAGATATGTCATAGCTTTTAACCAATAACAAAGGTTGCTGATTCCAGGTCTAGAAGTTGTGCTTGAAATGTTTTAAATGCATCAAAGACCATACTTTAACACTGCCATTGTGCACCCATATGAAATGCCAAGTGCAGGGAAACATTAAAACTAAAATAATAAGAATAAATTATGGAATTCATCTTTAGGTTAGTATAGGTACACCAAGATCACACATAATAGTAAAGATGGATTTCTATTTCTTTACTTGTTTCATACTTATAATCATAGATTACAATATTATACATACACTTTTAGCAAATTAAAATTGAAGAAACCTGAATAGAATAACCTACCCCTTTGAAGACATAATATTCAAGTAGTCATTCTCCGTAGTCCGAGGCACAAACCTCACACAGGTAAGAGTTTCAAATTCCTCATTGACGTCTTAAACAAAGTTGAGATTCCAACTACCTGGGGTTAAAAGAACATTGATACATACAATGATGAATCTTCGGTAAAACAGTTAGGTTGGCCAACTTAGAAATAACATGAAAAAACTTACTATAATTGGAGGCAAACAAATAGGGCACATTGACGTCCCATTGACAGATTTGGGCCACAAGCACTGTGTGCAGGACGTAGCACTGCGTCCGGTTGTTTTCAACATGTCACCTTGCTGTAAGTTCATGGAATTTTCTAAATAAAGAAGATTCATATTTTAAATATAGTATATGCAATTACTTTACAAGTCAAATATTCAGGTCACTTAGTTGTCTAATCTAGACATTTAGACCCATGGACAACACGTGGAGATGAGTCAATGGTTGAACAGGAAGTTTAAGTTTTTCTATAAAATACAGTAAGATTATAAATTTGTAATGGAACTTCTATTCTATATTACTACTGCTGCAGATCCATGCTATTATATATTAAGTTTCTAAAAACTACTCCAACAGAGATATTCTCTTAACATATTCTCATTAGGTCCAGTAATATTCTCTTCATGTTGTTAATATAAGATAAAGATAAAACAAAATATATATGATGGGGAAAAGAACCAGTAAACTTTGGAAGATTGTTTTGCACTCAACTTAACTGTAGGTGGAAACCTTGAGGTGATTGTACATTACAGCCTAAGTTATACTTCATAGCTGTATTTAGAATTCTGCCGGCTTCAGAGCTGAACTCTGTTTAGTATTGCCTGTTTTAGTGTTTCTGTTATGATTTGTTTGGAGTCTCAAAGTTTTGTGGTGCAGCCTTCATACCTGACACAGTAACCTGATAAAGGAGAAGACTATCTTCCCCATTATATCTTACATAGTAACATATGAATAGTGCAGTTTATCGGGTTGTAGAAACCCATTCCAGGTGACACCTTCACTGGAGTTGTAGCAGATCTACAGTAACCAGATCCATACACTACAAACAATAGATGGTGCTGTGTAGTTCCAGTAATGCCTACCTATACCAGATCCACTATGGCTATCAGCAGGTGTGTTGTACCTATATAATAATTGTGACCTCTAATATACTAATCTCTGTGGTACCCATATAGTGATGGTGACCTCTCTAAAACCAACCCCTATGCTACTCTTATATTAATGGTGATCTCTCCAATGCTAATCCCCATGGTACCCCACTTGTAACAGTGACTCAGTTCCCGTATATACAATACTATTAACCACTACCTTATGTTTCCTAGTAATCATATTAGTAGACCATTAATATGAAGATATTTGTAAAGCTGAGAGTTTACAGCCATAGATGAGTTTAAATAGACAGATATTGGACAAGCCACAGTTTAAATGACAGCTACATAATGGGCACAACCATTGCTAGGGTCAGTGCAAATTGAGTAATGTACTAATGTATAAAATTAATTTTCTATTTATGACAAAAATCCGATGTCATTGGTGGACATACCCTTTATGTACATGATTCTTGTAGCAATGGAATGATTATAGCTTTCCCCATGTAAAAATACACTATAGCAATTACAGAACCACAGACTAATTATGGTTAGAGAAATTTCAAAACTTATTTTGTAATGTAAATGCATGATTTCTTTAACTCATCACTTTTATTGACCTGGAAACTTAACTAAGCTGTTACCTTTGTTGACCTTGATTATCTTGGCAAAGGTTCCTTCAGGTTCTTCTGATGCCTTAGAATCTGTAGCTAAAAGCATGTATATAATGAAGGAATGATGTCATGTATTTATCAGTAATGCATAAGTTTAATATTACTATTCGTTATAATTCTACCATCAATGAAACCTCGGAAATTGAATTTTCTTATCCTGTATTACAATTTATATCAATGGGATTTGAAGTTTAACATCCTAACATTCTGTGATTTATGTTTCTATTATTTGCCTAATTTGTTAATTGACTAATAAAGTCACAGATATTAAAAAATTGTAATATGTGACTTTGAGACATAACTTAAAAATTGGGGAAAATAATAGAAATATAAATCCCATAAGCTAAGGGTGTTATACATAAAATCCCTTTGAAATTTATAATAATAAACAATAATACACTTCAGCTTTCATTGAAGATAAATTACAAGATTGATTAAACATGACCTCATCTTACCTGGGCCTGATTTTGCAATTTTCTTGATCGCATTTAATGTATTTTCTGTTTGTTGTAAATGAGAAGTATATTGATGAGTAAAACAAGATAGAAATAAAACACTCCAGTTCTCATGACCAGAATAAAGAGATTTTTTTTTGTGAAATATGAGAATAAAAAACTATACTGTGCATGCTCCATTTATGTCCCGCTACACCCAGAAGTGAAAGACTTCGGTCTCTGATTCTGGTACCTACAATTTCAAGACTCTTCACTTTAAGGTGTAGCATGATGTAATCTGCGCAATTGCAATACAATTCCTTTTTTAAAAAATCTGCAGGCAGGATGTTATAGAGCAGGAAGGGATGAGCAGATTGATGGGAAATGATTGACCAAAACGTGTAATTTTATTCTTTTAATTCTCTGCTATGAGCTCAGTAACCAAGAGGATGGTCTTATCAGTGACTGACAGCCTTCCCTGTATAAGTGTGTATACCGAGATATCAATCACTAATAGGACCATCCACATAGCTACTAAACTCAGAATGAGCAGAGATTTAAATTAGAAATGATCAAAACAATTTGTTAGAATATAAATTTGATCTGATTTTTTTTTAAATTCTGATTCAGTAGAATCAGAATTTCTTCAACTTCGTTTGGAAAAACTTTTGAGAGAGACATTTTACAGACATTTAAATCCTGTTTGATGCAGGTAGATATGATTTGTACCCAAATCAAATGTTTTAGTCTGTTCTGACAAATCAAACTGAAACAAATTTTAGGAAAATCGCTCATCTCATATTTAAATGAATGAATCAGAAGTTATGCTAAATCTTTACCAAAAAACTGTAGGTTATTTCTATGCAACTAAACTTTTTGGTGCACTACGATTGGAGAAACTCCTTTCAGTGCGTTTGACTTCCCCTGTGTCATCGTTAACCTACTCTGAATTTTAAGGGCTTGTCAATGAGACAAGAGTAGGTGACACTGGGTGGTATCACTGATGAAGCAATAATGCACTGAACTGAAAGGCTCCACCCACAGTGCACCGAAAACCTTATCTTCATACAAATGAAAATAAGCATTTCTCAGGATTAGGGGATCTGTGTTTTACAAGAAATTTGAGTAAGAATTTACTAGAATAGTAAGTATGATAGCAGTAAAATTAATACCAGACACTAAAGACACACTTGAAGAATAAAGGTACAGACACTGAAGAACAGCCCAAATAACACTGAGGAGCTCTTACCATATTCCTTTAATCCAGGTATGGAAAGCTAGAGAAGAAACACATGCAGTCATTAGTAACACTAAAATTCTAATAATGTAAAATAAATTCCTTCATTAATATAATAGTGTAAAAAGATTTCCATCTGAATGGAGTTAATTTGACAGCAATCTATAGATTTCTGCAAGATCATTTCATAGCAATGGGAAAGTGCAGAGACTCTCAGGACATTGGAGAAGATACTAATTGTTTTTTTTTTTTTTTTTAAATAATTGAAATTTTGAACAGCATACAAATGTTTATAAAGAAAACATATTTTTTATAATGTCAAGCTTACACTCATCAAGGTCATATACCATACATTTTTCTGACAATAAAACAGGATAAAACACTCAAATCTAAAACCGAATCTCAGTGCCAGTGTCTCATTTTCTAATTCTGAAAAAGTTTTCCCCTCACCTCTTCCATCTCCTATGATGCACACTAAGTCTGTATAGATAGTAGTTATTTTTCTCATTGGTGTCCCAACTTCCATATCAGAGAGCTGCCATCCTTCTATCAGTGGTAAGTTTATATGGTCACCCATCTGTGCACTATATGTTTTGATACCATAGGGGAACTTTAGTATCTCACAACCCCAATGCTCCTCTCTGCTCCTCCATGATATACAACCGTGTATCCATAAATGGAGACACAATGGCTCTGATTTCCTCGTCTGAACAGTATGATTCCAGGAACCTACACCATTTGTTAAAGAAACGTCTAGATGTATGCTCTTTTGAAGATACCAATTTTACTGGAGACATAGAAATCACCTTACCTGTAATGATGGAATTAGAGGAACACTCGTCACTGATTCCACCACAAAAAGCAGGAGAAGAAAAGAAATCTTCTCACCCATCTTACTAAGAGATAGCTAGCTACAGTATTAGAAGATTATTGCCTTGTCTAGATTAATGCTCAATGTATATGCCTTTATATACCTGTAAATGATAGACCTCTACCAATCACAAAAGCAGAACTAAACATATCTGTAATGGTCTAAAATAACAGCCTGGAACCCATAACAGGTTTAGAATCATCTCTGTATGTGACCACCAAGTAACTACCATGGAGATGTTTTTCAATTTGTTCAGGCATTCCAGTATGCTTCATGGTGTAATTTTTATGCCGTTGATAATTTTGTGTATGTGTGTCAAACGCTGAAGAAAACAAAACCAAGTTTTTTAAACCTGGTTACTGTTATTTAAGATTTTATGTTTGTTTTTTCATTTAGATTTACAACCTCTACTTGGGAGGGCAACTGTATTATTTACTTCTGTAGGGAATTCTAAAAAAAATAGCAGCACTTATAGGAGAAGATATTCAGTTAGTGGTGGTGCCAGCAATGATGAGTATTAGCCTGTAGTACCCCTGTAATCCAGAAAGCAAAAGAGAAACCACAGCACTATGTAGTCTTCACTATGTATTGAGGTTTATGCAACAAACTAGAATGCAACGTTTTATCCAGAGTGCTTGAAAAGGACCACAAGGGTTGTGGTCTTGAAATGTTGCATTTTTTTGGTGAATAAACCACAATAATATATTGAAGACTACAGGGTGCTGCGGTTTCTCTTTCACTTTCTCAGTTGGCACAGTCACCGTGTAGTGCTGAGGTCCTTGCTTAAAATACAACCAGGAACAACATCTCCTTACATGATGAGGAACAGCAAGTAGTCCACAGACAGCTTCCTCATTCCCTTTCTGAGTAGGTGCTTGGTCACCATAGTAAGGGATATGGGGTCATGTTGATGCCCAGGAGTCTTCCATCTTTTTTCAGATATTATCCAAACTGCATAGCTGTATTTTGTAGACTGCATGTAAAATGCACTTAAAATGATGTGCTAATTATTTACATTATTTGCTTTGTTCTTAGTATTCAGTAGTAATTTGTATCAGTTTTATAATGATGGCGTTGCTAGTAGATTGAAATAAAAAATTTACAGTGAGAGAAATAGGAAGCAGTGCTCGCGTGGACCGCCACCTCCTATTCAAACAGCTGTTTGTGGAGTGACAGATGTTGGACCCCCTTCAATCAGATATTGATGACCACTCCTGATGATAGGTCATCAGTATGTATGGCCTACACAACCCCTTTTAATGTTACTCCAATAATTATTAATTTTATTAGTGTATTCAGTGTGCTTGTGGGAAGGGAAGGAAATTGTATTACACTCCCTATCTTAAAGTTCCAGAGAACAGATTTGCAAACTGTTTCATACTTTGTGTGACTGCGTACATTTAGGCCCAAAAATGTTAGAATACGGAAGGGTTCCAATGAAAGACTCAGAGCCAGAATAATGGGTAGTAGTAGCATAAATAGTAGTAATAGGCCACAGTTGTTCCTGCTGGCTTAGGAAAAGTGCAACATTACCACTTCCTAGTGGGGCTCCTTCCTTTTTCCTAAAAAGAAACATATAAACCCCACCATGCCCTACAGCAGACAGCTAAGAGAGCCTCCTTGCTGATGACTTGTCTGCAAGCAGGCATCATTTGGGCTGCCCTGATGAAGAGGTTCAGGAGGAGGTTGGGGACCCCATGCATAGCTGTGTTAACAGTAGTAATAGTGGCACCTATAGCCACAACATTGGTGTTAAAAGCAGCAACAGTGGCAGTCCGGGTTAATGCATAGCAGTGGAGGGGGCCAAAAGGAGCCCATCATGATATCTCACAGTCTGATAAAAGGATGAATGTGTGCTGGACAAGACCTGGGAGTCGGATAGGGGTGATTAGGAGACAACATCAGAGGAGGGAGGAGATGGTGACAACAGCAGCAGCAATAAAGTTTAGATGCGACATACCTCCCAAAGAACAGCCAGGGCCACGTCTGCTTTGGGATCTAGTGAAGCCACAGACACTGTGGGTGAGTTACTCCCAAAACAAGCTTGGCTGCTTCTAGCTCTGTGTGAGTAACTTCCATATGCCATTTTTCTCCCTAAGGCAGGCATGCAATACCATAGCAGGGTCCAAGATCTGCAGGAATAAAATAAGCCATAGGTGCTCCAACAAAATCACAGGTAATGGAGCACTATTGCAGCAAATGAGGTGGCATCACCGGATCCTTTGGGAAAATACAACTGACCAGCATTCCCATTCAGAACAAGTCTGTCCATCTGCTTTTCCTCTTTATAGCAGCCAACACACATCCCCAAGCAATACACTGCCCTTCTCATCATCATCAGTTCCTTCTACTCATGCTTATATTCCTACTTGTCCTTGTCCTCCGCTTCATTGTAAGACTTCTATAATGGCCAAGTTTGGCCATGAAAAACTTTTCTCCACCAGCAGTTATCTTTTATACAAGCCAACCCCCACCTTGCCATGTTATTGACAATGCAGTCACTGCCATACAATTGTAGCAGTGCCTTGTACTCTCATGTGGGGGAGAATCTGCAGCTTTTTTCACTGTGTGTCAAGCTGCACTCCACAATGGACACCTGGAGCAGCTGTTATGGGCAAGAACGTACAGTATTTCTTTCACAGCCCACTGGGTCAATGTTTTTTGTTACAGTGGAGAGAGGCAGCACCCCAAGCAACATTGCCATGTCCATTTGACAACCATCCTTGATTACATCAGGCTGGCTCCCACAGCAGGCCCCTATCCACCTCTTCAACTTTCTCATCCATGGACAAGCTGCCATCCTTAACAGCTGCAAAGCCCAGCATTGCTCCCAGTCATCCTTCTTCTTGTCACATGTATTAAATCAAGAGCTGATTGCCCTGGGCGAGAGTAGCCACACAGACAAACACTTGATAATATACATCAACCAGCAAACATCCCGCTTGCTGTCACCCAGCAGACTCCAACTGGGCAAGGTGGTCAGCGACAATGGCCATAACATTGTGGCTGATCTGAACTTGGGGGGGAAAAACACCTGTTCCCTACATGGCTTATTAAAAAAGCACGCTGGCTTGCTCAGGGTGCGCAATGACCAAGAGACTGTCCCTCTGTTCAGCCATTCTCACGTGCCGAGGAACACTCCCCTGACTTGCAGTGACTTATGGGTCTGCAATTACACTGCTCAATCCGCAATGTTCCAACTCTCTGGAATTCAACATTGATCAAGTTACAACATCTGTACGAGCAGCAGAAAACCGTGAACAATTTTGTCATGCACCAGACTGCTTCAAAAGGGGGCATGTGTTGATTCCAGGTTGGCAGTGGTAGCTCTTTCCATTGATGCTGCAGTTTTCCTTCATCCCCCTCATATGCACCTTAGAATATAAACTGACGCTCATGTAGAGGAAGAACAGCTAGTGCATCTTGCTGCCCACCCTGTAGATGTTGGAGGGGCCCAAGAAGGAAAAACACCCATGGAGGAGGAAGATGAGGAAAGGAGCTGTCACTGGAGGAGGAATAGGAGTTGAAGGAGCAATAGGTTGATGATGGTGATACCGGCCACAATACTCAATTGTCTTAGTTGGGGGCAGAGTTGGAAAGAGCTGGCTCTGCTACCGTGTCAGGTGTATTATTGACATCAAGCAGTCTGGTGTTTACTGGATAGCCATGCTTTTAGATCTTCGCTATTAAAGCAAATTGGAAGAATGTTTTCCTCTCTATGACAGGGAGGCCAAATTATGTTATAACCAGGAAACAGTGTGTATGCAGCTTACAGTATCTTTTGGCATGCAGACTCCTGCCACCAACAAGTCTGAAAGAGAGGATCCTGTCCATTCACCACAGAGTCACACCCCACTCTGGCTACCACAAGCAGTAGAAGCCAAGCAGCAGTAGCAGCACTAGCAGCCTGTTTAGTCTTCTCAACATAGTTTTTTCCTGAGCCACACCAGGCTGAGGCTAATCATCAAGATAACACCTCT
>ONZH01015460.1:0-23135 GCA_900303285.1 Rhinella marina | reverse complement strand
GGACGGATGTCTCTGTGTGGTCTGATGCAGCGTTGCAAGCCTTCTCCGCTGTAAAGGAGTGCTTTTTCTTCTGCCCCTATATTGGTGCAGCCAGATGTGTCACAACCTTTCATTGTGGAGGGTTGACGCATCCGATGTGGGGGTAGGAGCTGTGTTATCACAGGGCCCGTCACCTGGTAAATGGCGCCCATGTGCTTTTTTTTCGAAAAAACTCTCTGCGGCGGAGAGAAATTATGATGTGGGTAACAGAGAGTTACTGGCCATTAAGTTGGCTTTTGAGGAATGGCGTCATTGGTTGGAAGGGGCGATTCATCCAATCACGGTATTCACGGATCACAAAAAATCTGGCTTACCTGGAGTCTGCTAGACGACTTAATCCGAGGCAGGCCAGATGGTCTTTGTTCTTTACCAGATTCAATTTCATTGTCACATACCGTCCTGGGGTTAAGAATGTGAAGGCGGATGCCTTGTCACGTAGTTTTCCCGGGGGTGGTGATTTTGAAGATCCGAGCCCTATATTGTCTGAAGGAGTGGTGATATCCGCTCTTTACCCTGATCTTGAGGCTAAAGTGTTTGAGGCCCAGGGAGATGCACCGGAGTCTTGCCCTCCTGGGAAGTTGTTTGTTCCTTCGGATTTGCGTCATAGGGTGTTTGAGGAGCATCATTTCTTCGGTGCTTGCGGGACACCCTGGGAAGTAAATCCACTGTCGACCTCATCTCTCGTAGATTCTGGTGGCCTGGGCTGCGTAAGTGTGTGTTGAGGAATATGTGTCAGCCTGTAGTGTCTGCGCACGCTCTAAGGTGACACATACCCGTCCCTCTGGACCCCTACTTCCATTACCCATCCCGTCCAGACCATGGACCCACCTATCCATGGACTTCATTACTGATCTGCCTGAGTCGTCTGGTAAGACAGTTATTCTGGTGGTTGTAGATCGTTTTAAGTAAAATGGCGCACTTTATTTGCATTACCCGGTCTCCCCAATGCTAAGACTCTTGCACAAGTGTTTGTTGACAACATTGTGAAACTTCATGGCATTCCCACTGACGTGGTCTCTGATCGTGGGACTCAGTTTGTGTCCAGATTCTGGAGGGCGTTCTGTACTCGGCTCGGGGTGCATCTGTCTTTTTCCTCTGCCTTTCATCCCCAGACGAATTGACAGACTGAGCGTACCAATCAGAATCTAGAGACTTACTTGAGATGTTTTGTCTCTGAGAACCAGGAGGAGTGGTCCTCGTTTTTGTCTCTGGCTGAGTTTGCCATAAATAATCGCAGACAGGACTCCACTGGTAAGTCACCATTTTTTGGTGCATATGGCTTTCACCCGCAGTTTGGCACATTTTGTGGTTCTGATACTTCTGGTATTCCTGAGGAAGAACGTTTTTCGTCATCATTGTCTTCCATATGGCGAAAAAATTCAAAATAACTTGATAAATATGGGTAACAAGTACAAACGTGTGGCTGACAGGAGACGCATGGATGGTCCGGACCTAAATGTGGGTGATTCTGTGTGGCTGTCTACTAGGAACATTAAGTTGAAAGTTCCTTCTTGGAAGTTGGGTCCAAGATTTATTGGCCCATATAAGATCACGGCCATTATTAATCCTGTAGCATTTCGTCTTGAACTTCCTCAGGCCCTGAAAATCCATAATGTGTTTCACAGATCTTTGTTAAAGAGGTATGTTGAACCTCTGGAGCCATCTCCCTTGCCACCCGTGCCTGTCTTGGTGGATGGTAATTTGGAATTTCAGATTGTCAAGATAATTGATTCTCGAGTTCTTCGGGGGACCCTTCAATATCTGGTTCATTGGAAGGGTTATGGTCCTGAGGAGAGGTCATGGGTACCGGCAGCTGAACGTGAATGCCAGTCGTTTGGTGAAAGCCTTTCACAGGTGTCATCCTGAGAAAGTTGGTCCTGGGTGTCCGGAGGTCACCCGTAAAAGGGGGGTAATGTCACGAGTAGACCTGCGTCTGGAATCAGACGTTCTGCACGGCTTTCGAAGTGACATCTTTGACAGGCCATTCCTTTGTTTGTGTGCTCTTCCCCACACCTCTTCCCCTCAGCTGTTTGCCGCTTGGCAATCAGCTTTCCCCTATTTACCCCTTCCTCTCCAGTATCCCTTGCGGTTTATATTTTCTACTTGCTGGGTTGAGAGTGGTGTGGATCTCGTCTTCAATAAGGCCCCCAACAGCATTTCCGCGCCCCCGTCCTCGTCCACGTCCGATTTCGCTAGCCCTCCGCATTTTTTTTTTTGTTACAATATTTTGCGTACACAGCCGTGTACTAACAGGTCAGACGGTGTGTATTAACACCACGTATATAAAATAATTTTGCAAGAGCACGCATAACGCACAGTACAGGTGGGCCAAATAAAATGCCTTTTTTTTATATTTCTAGGTACACAGCCGTTTACTAACAGGTCAGACGGTGTGTATTAACACCAACGTATATACAAGATTTTTGCAAGCACGCAGAACGCACAGTACAGGTGCCAAATAAAATGCTTTTTTTTATATTTCTAGGTACACAGCCGTGTACTAACAGGTCAGACGGTGTGTATTAACACCACGTATATAAAATAATTTTGCAAGCACGCAGAACGCACAGTACAGGTGCCAAATAAAATGCCTTTTTTTTAATATTTCTAGGTACACAGCCGTGTACTAACAGGTCAGATGGTGTGTATTAACACCACGTATATAAAATAATTTTGCAAGCACGCAGAACGCACAGTACAGGTGCCAAATAAAAGGCCTTTTTTTTAATATTTCTAGGTACACAGCCTTGTACTAACAGGTCAGACGGTGTGTATTAACACCACGTATATACAAGATTTTTGCAGGCACGCAGAACGCACAGTACAGGTGCCAAATAAAATGCCTTTTTTTAAATATTTCTAGGTACACAGCTGTGTACTAACAGGTCAGAAGGTGTTTATTAACACCACGTATATAAAATAATTTTGCAAGCACGCAGAACGCACAGTACAGGTGCCAAATAAAAGGCCTTTTTTTAATATTTCTAGGTACAACAGCCGTGTACTAAACAGGTCAGACTAACGGTGTGTATTAACACCACGTATATAAAATAATTTTGCAAGCACGCAGAACGCACAGTACAGGTGCCAAATAAAATGCCTTTTTTTAATATTTCTAGGTACACAGCCGTGTACTAACAGGTCAGACGGTGTGTATTAACACCAAGTATATACAAGATTTTTGCAAGCACGCAGAACGCACAGTACAGGTGCCAAATAAAAGGCCTTTTTTTTTATATTTCTAGGTACACAGCCTTGTACTAACAGGTCAGACGGTGTGCATTAACACCACGTATATACAAGATTTTTGCAAGCACGCAGAACGCACAGTATAGGTGCCAAATAAAATGCCTTTTTTTAATATTTCTACGTACACAGCCTTGTACTAACAGGTCAGACGGTGTGTATTAAACACCACGTATATACAAGATTTTTGCAAGCACGCAGAACGCACAGTACAGGTGCCAAATAAAATGCCTTTTTTTTTTTATATTTCTAGGTACACAGCCGTGTACTAACAGGTCAGACGGTGTGTATTAACACCACGTATATACAAGATTTTTGCAGCACGCAGAACGCACAGTACAGTTGCAAATAAAATGCCTTTTTTATATTTCTAGGTACACAGCCGTGTACTAACAGGTCAGACGGTGTGTATTAACACCACGTATATACAATTTTTGCAAGCACGCAGAACGCACAGTACATGCAAATAAAATGCCTTTTTTTTTATATTTCTAGGTACACAGCCGTGTACTAACAGGTCAGACGGTGTGTATTAACACCACGTATATACAAGATTTTTGCAAGCACGCAGAACGCACAGTACAGGTGCCAAATAAAATGCTTTTTTTTATATTTCTAGGTACACAGCCGTGTACTAACAGGTCAGACGTGTGTATTAACACCACGTATATAAAATATTTTGCAAGAACGCAGAACGCACAGTACAGGGCCACAAATAAATGCCTTTTTTTTAATTTTCACAAGCGTACTAACAGGTCACGGTGTGTATTAACACCACGTATATACAAGATTTTTTGCAAGCACGCAGAACGACAGTACAGTGCAAATAAAATGCCTTTTTTTTATATTTCTAGGTACACAGCCGTTTAACAGGTACGGTGTATTAACACCACGTACATTTTGCAAGCACGCAGACGCACAGTACAGTGTGCCTTTTTTATATTTCTAGGTACACAGCCGTGTACTAACGTCAGACGGTGTGTATTAACACCACGTATATATTTTTGCAAACGCAGAACGCACAGTACACAAATAAAATGCCTTTTTTTTATATTTCTAGTACACAGCGTGTAACAGTCAACTAAACAGTACAGTGCCAAATGCCTTTTTTTATTTACTAACAGGTCGTTATAACACCATATAAAATAATTTTGCAGCACGCAGAACGCACGTACAGTGCCAAATAAAATGCCTTTTTTTTAATATTTCTAGGTACACAGCCGTGTACTAACAGGTCAGACGGTGTGTATTAACACCACGTATATAAAATTTTTGCAAGCACGCAGAACGCACAGTACAGGTGCCAAATAAAAGCCTTTTTTTTAATATTTCTAGGTACACAGCCGTTGTACTAACAGGTCAGACGGTGTATTAACACCACGTATTAAAAATTTGCAAGCACGCAGAACGCACAGTACAGTGCCAAATAAAATGCCTTTTTTTAATATTTCTAGGTACACAGCCGTGTACTAACAGGTCAGCGTGTGTATTAACACCACGTATATAAAATAATTTTGCAAGCACGCAGAACGCACAGTACAGGTGCCAAATATTTCTAGGTACACAGCCTGTACTAACAGGTCAGACGGTGTGTATTAACACCAGTATATAACAAATTTTTGCAAGCACGCAGAACGCACAGTACACAAATAAAAAGCCTTTTTTTTATTTCAGGTACACAGCCGTGTAACAGGTCAACGTGTTTATTAACACCACGTATATAAATAATTTTGCAAGTCGCAGAACGCAGTACAGGTGTAAAGGCCTTTTTTTTATATTTCTAGGTACACAGCCTTGTACTAACAGGTCAGACGGTGTGTAACACCACGTATATAAAATATTTTGCAAGCACGCAGAACGCACAGTACAGGTGCCAAATAAAATGTTATACTACACAGCCTTGTACTAACAGGTCAGACGGTGTGTTTAACACCACGTATATACAAGATTTTTGCAACACGCAAACGCACAGTACACAGTGTACAGTACAAATATGCCTTTTTTTATTTAAGGTACACAAGCCGTGTACTTCAGACGGTGTGTATTAACACCACGTATATACAAGATTTTTGCAAGCACGCAGAACGCACAGTACAGGTGCAAATAAAATGCCTCTACGTACTAACAGGTCAGACGGTGTGTATTAACACCACGTATATAAAAGATTTTTGCAAGCACGCAGAACGCACAGTACAGGTGCCAAATAAAATGCCTTTTTTTTATATTTCTAGGTACACAGCCGTGTACTAACAGGTCAGACGGTGTGTATTAACACAGTATATACAAGATTACGCACACCACGTAAATAATAAAATTTTTTTATTTTTGCAGTTACACACGTGTTGAACGCACCAACACCACTTGTACTACACACAAATGCACAAAGTACTTTAATTTAGGTACAGATTAACAGTTTTATTACAATATTTTAAAATAAAATGCACGCAGACGCACAGTACAGGGTGCCAAATAAAATGCCTTTTTTTAAATATTCTAGGTACACAGCCGTGTACTAACAGGTCAGACGGTGTGTATATTAACACCACGTATATACAAGATTTTGCAAGCACGCAGAACGCACAGTACAGGTGCCAAATAAAATGCCTTTTTTTTTAAAATATTTCTAGGTACACAGCCGCTGTACTAACAGGTCAGACGGTGTGTATTAACACCATGTATATAAAATAATTTTGCAAGCACGCAGAACGCACAGTACAGGTGCCAAATAAAAGGCCTTTTTTTTAATATTCTAGGTACACAGCCTTGTACTAACAGGTCAGACGGTGTGTATTAACACCACGTATATAAAAGATTTTTGCAAGCACGCAGAACGCACAGTACAGGTGCCAAATAAAATGCCTTTTTTTTTTATATTTCTAGGTACACAGCCGTGTACTAACAGGTCAGACGGTGTGTATTAACACCACGTATATACAAGATTTTTGCAGGCACGCAGAACGCACAGTACAGGTGCCAAATAAATGCCTTTTTTTTTTAATATTTCTAGTACACAGCCGTGGTACTAACAGGTCAGACGGTGGGTATTTTACACCTGGTATACAAAAAGGGTATTGCAGGCACACAGAACCCAGAACACTAGAGCCAAAGAAACTGTATTTAAAAAAAAAATGTACACAGCCGTATACTGCCAGAAGATCAGATGGTGCATATACACACTAGGTATATAACAGGGTTTTGCAGCCAAAAAGAACGCAGAACAGTAGTGCCAAATATAGTTTGGTATGTAGCAGAGCACCTAATACACCACTAATGCCTCTCTCTGTCCCTACTCCAGCAGCTATCCCTGAATACAGCAGCCGGTTCTCTGCAGAGTGTATATGGTAGTAAAGCTATCACTGTACTGCACTATAGTAGCCCTGAATAAGGGGCTTTTAATCACGCTCCTGCCTGTCCAACAGCTAAAACCTATCTCTCCCTTCTCCCAGCCTCTGTCCCTGACTAAGCTTCACGCAGCATATAGCGAACGAGCAGGGAAGAGCTGAGTTTTTATGATTCTGAGGTCACGTGGTTTTTCCAGCCAATCCATGTAGACCGCCGTTTTCGCGCTGCCAGCGTGCTCCGCGGGCCTGTCATACCCCCCCCTGCATGGTGATTGGTGGGAAAAAGAGCGCCAGGGGAAGGTGGGAGGGAAACCTAATTTCAAGTGCGCCATCGCGTTATACTCGATCGGAAATCGAGTATGCGTGAATAGCGTAGTATTCGATCGAATACCGGCTCGATCGAACACTACTCGCTCATCTCATCTACTACTACTAACCAACTTATAGGACGTCTCCTGAAGAGTAATGCATCTAGATGGGCCAGAACTATTAGCATAGATATCTTTAATTTCATCTGGAGAGAAAGTAGTCTGAAGATCTTTCTCCCAGGCTGCAATATAAGGCAATTTCTTGTCGGCTGGGAGCGTCAGGAGGGCAGAATAAAGCTTCGAGATCGCTTTGGTAACTGGAGATCTCTGGGCCACTAGTGTCTCAAACCAGGAGAGATCCTTGCATAAATTATCTTTATCTGGGAGGGATTTGAAGCTCTGGCAAATATGTGCATATGTAAGAGTGTCTACAGGAATACTTGACAATTTTATTTTTAGTTGAGAGAGATCAGGAAAACTACCCTCTAGAAGTACATCACTCAGTAAGTGCTTATTTAGAGCTTTTTGTGTGGAAAACCATACGTCTCTGTACGGGGAAGTAATACCAAGCAAGTCTCCTAACTTCATGATAGGGGACGGATGGGACCAAGGAACAACCTCCTGAGAGAGCGTCTTCCAAAGTACAAGGGGGGCCCTAGTTAGTATAGTATGGAGAGACCGGGAGGGAAAGAATGTCCCAGACGGGTCCAAATCAAGGCCTGCGTCAATGAGAATCCCGCTAACTCTACTTCAGTCTGTATATAAGATTTAGTCGAAGGTAGTTTGCACCAATCCAGTATTTCTACTCAGCTGAATAGCATTGTACAGTTTTTCCAAATCTGGGAAACCCACACCCCCTCTACGCTTAGGAAGAACCATAGTGTTATGGGCTATCCTACAGAGGCCTGCCTTTCAAATGTATTTAAAAAAAGAGCTTCGAATCTTCAGGAAGAAAGAGCGAGGCAGGAAGATCGGCAAAACCTGAAGAACATACAATATTTTAGGTACAATTATCATTTTTAAAAGGTTAATCCTACCTAACCAAGATATGAATGGAATCTTCCAGGATTTCATTGTGGACTCCATTTTTTTAATCAATGGAACATAGTTAAGGGCGAACCACTTGTCTGGTGAAGGGGATATCTGAATCCCCAGATAAGGGATGGATGTAGAAGACCAAGGAAACTGTGACAACGCTTTTGCCTTATCAACGAGGCTGGATAAGCACGAGATGTTAAGTGCCTGCGATTTAGAGGGATTAATTTTAAAATTAGAAAGAACTTGAAACAAATTAAAAATGCCAGAAAGAGCGGGGAAGGAGACATGTGGGTTAGATGTTAATATAAGAAGGTCATCAGCAAAAGCAGCTGTCAAATGTGTTTTCCCATGTATGGTGATACCTTTAATTTGCGGATGTTGCCTTATATGTTGGATTAAAGTCTCCATGCTAAGGACAAATAGAAGAGGAGACAGAGGACATCCCTGACGAGTCCCATTACTAATACAAAAGGAGGACGATAGGGTACCGTTAATTCGTATTGAAGCTGATGGGTTCTTATAAAGCGCCAATATAGCTCTAATAAACCCAACAGGAAGCCCAAATCGGATCAAAACCTTTTCCAGAAACAGCCAGTCAATTCTATCAAACGCTTTTTCAGCGTCAGTAGAAAGCAGTGCCAGTGGGACTTTTTTCTTTACAGCGTACTGAATCAGGGTGAGAACCCGCATGGGTGTTATCTTTCCCCTCCCTCCCTTTTATGAATCCTACCTGTTCAGCATTAATCAAAAAGGGTAATATGGGTTGGAGGCGATTCGCCAAAAGCTTAGCATATAACTTAATGTCGGCATTTAGCAAAGATATAGGACGATAGCTGCTACATAACATGGGGTCTTTGCCGTCTTTGGGGAGCACCGTAATGTGCGCCATTAGAGTTTGAGATGGGAATGTCTCTCCTGATCCAGCCGCTGTGAAAGCCAAAAGTAAGTGAGGAAGTAGTATTTCTGGGAAAGCTCTATAGTATGACACTGGAAAGCCATCTGGGCCTGGACTTTTCCCAGAGGGGGAATCTTTTAGTGCTTTTTGCAGTTCTTGGAGAGTAATAGGGGCAGATAGCGAGCTCATATGAGCCTGGGAGGGTTTGGGTAAATCCAGAGAACCAAGAAAACGTTCAATTAGCTCACCCCATCCACCCCGTCTTCGCCAGGACTAGTCCTCAGGTTATACAGGTCAGAATAAAAGGCTTCAAATTGCGCAGCTATATCTTTTGTAGAGGAATGAACGGTACCAGAACCATCCTTAATCGCCTCAACAAAGAGCTGGTCTCTCCTTTTCTTAGCCATTAACGACATTAGGCAAGAGTCTCTATTGCCATGCATGTAGACCTTATGTTTAGCATAAAGGTACGCCCTAGTCGCCCGAAGGTTAAGGAGATGATTCAATTTCTCTCGTAGGTTAGTTAATTCTGCAAGGGAACGTGTGGCTAGGGACCTTTTATGGGCACTTTCGAGTTTGTTTATATCATCCATCAAGCCTTGTATCTCCTGCCTCTTTTGTTTCTTCATGTAAGACCCAATTGAGATAAGTTCACCCCTAACAACGGTTTTGTGAGCCTCCCAGATTACTGTAGGTGATAATGACCCAGAGGTATTTACCTGAAAATAATGGGAGAGCACCCCTTCTAGTTTCTTTCTGTATTCCGCATTACGGATAATATTATCATTAAAACGCCATGTGAACTCACGTTTCGGAGTGAATCAATCACCACCTTCATGGATACTGTGTGCATGATCCCGATATCCCTATGTTCCCAATGGAGGCTCCCTGAAGGTGAGCAAGATTATGAACAGATAGGAGCATATAGTCCAATCTCTGGTATGTGTTGTGGACTGCAGAGTAGAAAGTGTAGTCTGAGGGATAAAGTTGTCTCCATACATCTCTTAAGTGACAATGTAGAGAGAGATCTTTTAAGGCTTTCAACTTCCTTTGAGAGATATGAGGCCCCAGAAGAGGAATCTATCATGGGTTCTAGTTCACGTTGAGGTCTCCCCCTTAATATGCACATTCCTTCTTTAAAAGAAGAGAGTTTTTCAAGAGTCTCTATAAGCCAGGGAACCTGATTGACGTTGGGGCATATAAGCCCCTGACAGTAACCATGGAGCAGCTATAGATCCTTTTAAAAGAGGAAACCTGCCATCCGAATCACTCATAGTAGATGATACCCTAAAGGCAGAGCCTTTTTGATAGCTTGGTTACACTCTGGATTTGGATATACCATAACAGGAGTGGAACCCATGCGAGAAATAGGCGAGGGATAGGAGGGAACTTTACCCATCTTGAAGTGAGTTTCCTGGATAATACCTATGTCGCCAGTGTAGAGACCTTAAATGTTGCAGAATTCGAGACCATTCTGTGGTACATTCATCCCCCGCGCGTTCCAGGTCCATGGCAGGTCCATGCTAGACATAATGTAGATAAGAAAAAGAAAGATGGGGTGAAATAAAGTTCAAAAAATACCGCAAATACAACTGAGTGTACCTATAGCCAAGCCAGGCCAGAATAGGTAAGACTGGTCAATTCAATCAGGTCAATGTGGGCCGTGACTGAAGGTCAAGTCTGAGTAGCAAACCTAAAAGAAGAACACACAAGAAATGGAAGGGAAAAAGACCGACCCTCCAAATCAGCCATTTAAACAGAAACATTTGTTACCTATAAGACTTAATCAGGCCTTAGCACGCAATGAGAAACATGAAGCAAGTCACAATTCAGCTGCTAAGATATTAAGAACTACAAACATTGCTCAGGATTGCAGAGAAGACAAGGATAAGAGTCTTTTGGAAATAAAGACAAAGCTACAGAACTATGAGAAGAGTCATCTCAAACCATAGAAATCAGGCTGGAGACGTATGGCGCGCTTCCTGGTGTTGCGACTTTTGGACATCCTCCAGGAGTAGGCGTAGGAAGTTTTGGAAAAACAAGCCACAATCTGATATCTGTATCCAAGATGGAATCTCAGTGGGGTCCAAGTCTATGATTTCACATATAGGCAGAACATCCTCAGGTCGTCTTGATGTATCGGGTGTTGCCCTGTATCGTACATGCCAAGCCAAAGGGAATAGCCACCTGTACGTGTAATTTTCGCTCGGAGCGCATCCGTGAGCGGTCTTCATCTGCCTCCGTTTAGTGAGAGTCCACTGGCCGAGATGTCTTGAAACCAACGCCAATTGGGTAGCCTTCAAACCATAGATCTTTGGTGCCTCTGGACCGCTTTGACAATACATTCTTTATGTTGAAAATTAAGTACTTTACAAGATAATGTCTCTGGGTGTTCTCATCTTTGGCCTAGCCTGAGCGACCTATGTGCTCTTTCAAAATTAAATCACTGGCTACGTCTTGGAGGCAAGAGGGGTCTCAGAATGCATATGTAACATCCCATGACCTCCCCAGAAATTCCAATGTTTCAGGGATGCCCTTTATGCGCACAGGTTATTTGTCTACCACGATTGTCTTGATCCTCTATATAAGGACAACATTATTATTCAGGTGCACTTGGCAAGTTTGCAATGCAGAAGATGTTGCCTCACCATGTCGTCAGTAGCGCCGCTTGAGTCTCCTCCAAGCGTTCCACTCGACCGCCAATCTCTCTAATGTCCATTTTGATGTCAGATAGTTCAGCAAGGACAGGTTGAAGCGCATTTTCAATAATCTTTTGCAATTCCGTGGGGAAGTGCGGATTTGAGAATTTTGTAGCAGAAGATCTGAGGCATCCCATATGGTCTGCGTCTGCATATCTGGGTCCACGGAACTGGAACCGTTTTATAAGACTTCAGAGAGTCCGGTTGAGGAGAAGTTTATTAAGGAATTTCTGCAAATCTTGTTGACTTTTGTAAGGACTTAGGATTAGTCGCCATGTCTGGTTTGCCCCACTTTGACCATTGTGAAGCAGAAAAAAGCAGGAGCACGTTGCTGCAGTTGAGTAAGGTATTACAGGAAGCCGAGGGTCTGTGTCATTAACCCTTTCATGTCAGTTCAGTCGGTCATCAAAAGGCGAAGCATCCCCTTCATGGAGGGGAAAAGGAAAAATTGTGCCAGGGGCTCTAACTGAAGACCCCTTTCTCTTCTTTCCCAGATTTTCTGTCCCTTCAGGGAAGGTGTAAGAAGATGATTCTGGCGATACGGGCCGGGGTTATCTCTGCTTTCCCTAGGCCCCTCAAGGGGTCTCTGGAGTAGATCCAGGCTGAAAAAAGGTGATGCGGGCACGTGTGTTGGAATCGCGGGCCCTCCTTTACCACCACCTTGCCAACCCGATCCAAAAATCGGGGCCGCGGCTTTTCAGGCCTAGTAGGCCTCAAGGGCAGGGACCGCACCGCTCCTCTCAAACACCGCGGACTTGGAACTGGACGTTTCCCCCACCAAAGGTAAGTGATGGAGTGGCCTAGTGTCCCATCAAAGGGGTTGGAGCAGGTCGGATGGCTTACGATTTTCTTGCCACAAGCAGAGCTCTCGGAAAAGACGTCCGGGCCTCTCGGCTGCAGGCCACGCCCCCCCACATTAGGTTTTTTTAAGCACAGAAAATACTCTGTGTGAGCAAACATAAAGAGGCTGCAGGATCAGCAGCTTACAGTGGAAAGGCTAAAGAGATATAATATGGCAGTCTACAATCAGTGCGGTGGTTGTAACCGCTGTTTGTGCCTACAAAATCCTATTGGACTTCTGGTCCAATATTTCAGTATTTAGGGCCCCACTTTCAATTTTGCCCAGGGCCACACTTTGTCTAAAACCTCCCCTGACTGTATGTATAAGCAGGCCACAGTATTCCCTCTCTTCCAGTAGGCAACAGATTATTATAGAGGACAAAGCGGATGACATTCTGGACTGGATGGCTCACTCTTCCTCTCAGTCACAGCAGGATGATGTTTATGTCACCTCTGAGTCTGGCACTGTGCCTTTGATCTATGGGCCAGCACATTCCTCCTGCTTCTCCTCCTTGTGGCTCCAGAGAACCCTTTCACTTGTATATTTTCTGTATTCACTACCCCTCCAAGTGAGGTGCTTTCTTATTTCCTAAGAAGAGTGCTATTGAAGGTACTCATGTGCTATGGAAGGTACTCAGATAGTATTCCTGTTGATGAGTTGTGTGAGAACAGTCAGCATTTGAACTGCCATTAGGAAGAGGTTCAGGCAGAGGTGGGGGACGCATGAAGAAGATGCATAGCTGTGGTGATGGTAGCAGTAAGGGCAGTGGTAGCCATGGAGACAATGTCACTTCATGAGGGAAGCCAAGATCATAGTCTGATAAAAGTGGCAGGAAGCTTATGAACTATGATGATTGTGTGTGTTGAGAACCTGTGCGCCAGATCAGGGTGCTGAGGAGGAGGTTTCATCAGAGGGTGAGGGTGGTTGCCACTGTGTCAATAACAAGCAAAGGCAACATATGGTCAAAACCTCCTCAAAAACTGCCAAGCCCAGATCTGCTTCTGTTGTGGTCAGCTCAGGAACGGGTTATGCCACTGATACTATGGGTGTACAGTAGGCTCACAATGTGCAAGACTTAGTCCAAGCTCAACTGCAACTAGCTGTGTGGGAGTATTTCCTGTCTGGCATTTTTTCTCCACAGTACCAGAAGACAAAAACATTGCTGTGTACAAGATACAGTACCAGTAATTGGAACATGACTGTCCTACTTCTCTGGATTTCTTTGGGGCAGCCAGGCTGCATCTACAAGCAGTACAGTGTCCTTTTCATTGTCATCAGTTATTGTTTTTCTCACTCAGACTTCTCAACCTCCGCTCCATCGACAGTTATCGATAACAGAATGTGTGGCTAGGAAAAAAAACTATATTCACCTAGAAATCTGATGGTGTTCCAGCTAAATGCCACAGTTAATTTGTTGGCAGTGCACACACTGCCATAACACTTACTGGATTACACTTTCTTTAGGGAACTGACGAAACAGCCTCGATGGAAGTTCCCCGGCCACCATTATTCTCTAAACAATCCATCCCTGCCTTTTACTCTCACCTGGTAGAGAAAGTAAGCCACTCCTCACAATTGTAGCTGTGCAATAAGGTGCACACTACCGCCAACACCTGGAACAGTTGTTATGGGCAGGGACAGTACATATATTTTATGGCCCACTGGGTCAATGTTTTATGCGGCTGCAGCTACATGGTACTACAGCAACAAAGCCAGGTCCTTTTGACACCTCCATAGTTGTGTTGGTCTAGTTACTATGCCAGGTACTTATAAATGTGCCCCAACATCGTCTACTCTCCCTCCTATCATATCTGTTACTGAAACATTGCCATGCTGTATTAGAACTGATGAGCCTGGGTGAAAGTAGCCACACAGTGGATCAGTTGCTAAAGTGCATCAAGCAGCAAATCTTCCAGCCAACTGCAACTGGGCAAGGCAGTCAGCGAATTGCAGGAACATTGTGACTGTGGAGCTTTTGGGGTAAATAACACATGATTGCTACATGGCACACATTATAAAAAAAGTGGTGCAACGCATTTTGAAAAAGTATCCTTACTTAGTAAAAGCTTTTGGCCTTGAACCTTTCAGCCAAGTGCACGTTCCTGGACTAGCAGCAAAATGATCATCTGCCATTGCACCACTTAATCCTTAACTTGTTCTAACTTGCTGGAATTCCAACTTGCATATGCTGGAGAATCTGTGTAAAGACAGTGAATGATTACATCATGCACACACCACCACAGTAGGATGTTATTTTGAGGTCAGGCAGTGGCATCTTATCCTTCCTTTGAAGAGGCATACAGATTTGTCTGCAGTTGTCTCTGCTGACAAATCTGTATGCCTCTTCGGCTTCCATATCTTGCTGGCTACCCTGTAGTTTTTGGGCACCCACAAAGTTTCATGGAGGTGGAAATGAAGGGAAGATGAGGATGAGGAGATACCACTGGAGGAGCAGGAGGAAGAAGAGGAAGTGGTGGTGCCAGAGGACAACACTGATGATGATGACGATTAGTGTTGAGCAAAGTGATTTGAATAAAGTGGAATTTGGATCCGAATTTCAAGGAAAATTCAGTTTGTAAGAAAAGTTGAATTTCCCTTGTGCTTCGTGGTAACAAATCGATTTTCCCTAAATGGTGGTAAAAAAAAACAAAAAAAAAAACCTTACCTCATCCGTTTCAGTGCGAAGAACTGGTTGCTGCCATCTTGATTGAAGATCTTTCACAAAATCTTGTGCACAGTGACGTCATTACGGGCCATGTGATATTTCGCGATAGATCGCCAATCAAGATGGCGGTGGCCAGCTTTTCGAGATCAAATAATGACGGTAAGTATGATTTTTAATATGTGTTTCTACACTGTATTATTGTTGTAAGATGCCGCAATCGGCTGTGAACACGGCATCTGAGGGGTACAATAATGACACTGGCCATAATGACCATTCATTTCAATGTGGGGGGGCTGAGCCAGAAAGAACTGGGTCTTCAGACATGCTGGTGAGCATGACAAGTTGTATACTTGCTGGCTTGTGCACTGAGGTGTATTGCTAGCATCAATAAATCTGATTACTGGATAGCCATGCTTTTAGACCCTTGCTATCATATGGGAGAATGTTTTCCTGATGCCAAACGGGAGGCAAAATATATATTTTTTACCAGGATACACTGTGTATGCAACTTGCCAGTGAGCAGACCCTGCTTCTGTCTGACCAGTGCTGTCCACCTTGCTAAAGTGGATGCACATGCCTCAGCCATCATTCAACTGCCTTGATGACATGGATGCACATGTTATCATTCAACTGCCTGCTGAGCTGTGATAGGGAGAGTTGTCAGATTGATATAAATATAGCAGAGCAATGAATGTGGAGATCTCTGGATCAGTTAAGGGTACAGGCAGGGCCGTTTCTATAGCAGGGCGAGGGGTGCGACCGCACAGGGATCCTGTCTCAAGCAAGAAGAAGGGGGGCGCCGTCGGCATCTACCTAAAGCAGAAGCGATGAGCTGCTTAATCAATACAGATGGAAGCACTCATTGCTGGAGCGCAGGGAGCTGATGTCACTCACCGCTCAGCTCCCCACACTCCTCCCCTCCTTCAGGCCAGCAGCACAGCCGTGAATGGTGAAGCAGAAGACTTCTCCTGCTCCACCATTCAGCCTGCCAAGATCGTGCTGCCGGCTGATGTGGGCGGGGCTTTGCAAACAGGAATTTTTGCATCAGCTCCGCCCACTCCGTGCTGGCAGCGCGGTCTGTTAGCTGCAGTGAAGAGGACTGGTGAGCTTCAGGAACGGGACAAGGTGAGTAGTGTTTTTTTTTTTTTTTAATACAGAGGGGCACAGAGGACTTTACAACTATGGAGGGGGCACAGAGGGCTTTATAATTATGGAGGGGGCACAGAGGACTTTAATAAATATGGAGGGGGCACAGAATGACCTTTATCACCATGGAGGGGGCACAGATGTCATTATTATGGAGGGGGCACAGAGGGCTTTATTACTATGGAGGGGCACAAGAGGTCATTATTATTATGGAGGGGGCACAGAGGGCTTCATTACTATGGAGGGGCACAGAGGGCTTCATTACTATGGAGGGGGCACAGAGGGCATTTTTACTCTGGAGGGGACATGGGGCATTACTGCTATGGAGGGGGCACAGAGGGCATTACTAATGTGAAGGAGGCACAAATGGACATTCTTTACTCTGGAGGGGCACAATGGGAATTTTTACTCTGGAGGGAGCACAATGGGTATTGCAAATGTGAAGGAGCACAATGGACATTTCTACTCTGGAGGGAGCAAAATGGGCATTATTCCTCTGAAGGGGGCACATGTACAGAGGGCATTACTACTAATAAGGCTACACGCCACTGGTTTTGTCCCTCCTTATATATTTTTTTGTTTTGCACCTTGGACCTTTCATCCTACAGCAGACTCAGGTAGGTGGACCTTTACCAAAAGTACTTGAGTACCCCTGACCTACAGGCTGGCAGGCTAACTGCCTACCTACAGTGTGCAAGCTAACTAACAGTGCTACTGCGCTCCACTAGGGTGGATATGCCCCAATTGTCTGATAGCATGGGTTCCAGTGGAACGGAGCGGGGAGCGCTGGGCCTAGAGCTCCCCACTGCTCCCATAGAAATGAATGGGAGCGCATCGTGCATGCGCACCGTGCATGCGCGGCCACCACTCCCATTCATTTCTATGATGTTGACTATTTTCGGTGGCCCCATAGAAATTAATTGAGGATTTCTGCGCATGCGCAGTGCACCCTCCGTTCTTTATAGAGGTGCACCCATTGTCACAAAATGGGAATAACCCTTTAAGTCAATGTTATTTAATGTTGGGAAGGGGGGGGGCGCTTTTGTAATGTTCGCCCTGTTGGTAAAATTCCCTAGAAACTGCCCTGGGTACAGGGCTGGTTCTAGCTTTATTAGAGACTATCGTGGTCTTTGTGATGTCTGATTTAGGAGCACTTTTGATTTGTGTAGAATTGTTTCAGACATGATTCAAATGTTTTGACCAATTAATTATAATTGAACTTGAAATGAATTTCAAGAAATTCAGACATCTGTAGTGGCCACATATGGACACACCAAATAGGATAGGCAACTCATGGTAGAGTATCTGCAAATATTTTTTTTTTTTTAATTAAAAAAATTGTCATCTTGTGCCACATATCTGCAAGGACTACTGCAAATCTACTACATATACCTTATCCGTCCCTTTTAAAAATGGACACCTTTGATGTCCATTTTTAAAAGGGATTTCTGAGATTTTAATACTGATGAACTATTCTTTGTGTATAGTATGTATGTTGAGTCTAGTTTTAACTTATGATGACCCATAAAAGTGTATGTTGAAAATATGGGTATCCTGAAACCATCTCCTTCTAGGTCTGAGAGAAAGCCATCTCTACTTCACAGTATCTAGGAAGAGGAAAATGAACATGGTGTGACCCACAGTAACTTAATCCTGTATTCTCAGCTGGTAATTACACCACAAATATAAGAATACTAGCAAAAAGACCCGGCTTCGCCTGGGTATATTTCATCTATTTATTTAATGTTTCTGTGTGTCTGTTGCAGAGAGAAAGTCAATGCAGCTGACAGAAATTGATTTTTACCTTCATTTTTTCAATCCCTATTGGCTGCGGAGTGGGAGGGGGTGTGGTTTAATGGGACACGGGGGGGGGTTAAGTCCTTCATTTCAGGGTGGCCTGAATTAATAGTTAATGCCATGGTAATTTGAGGAAACACAATGGGGTAGCAGTGGAAGAAAACATTGCTTTGCGCGGGTATATTTAATCTATTTCATTTAATGTTTCTGTGTGTCGTTGCAGAGAGAAACTCATCCTCCCTCCCATCCCTGCAGCTGACAGATGTTGATTTTTACCTTCATTTTTTCAATCCCCGTTGGCTGCGGAGTGGGAGGGGTCATGGCCTGACTGAGTCGGGGGCGTGGCGTTGCAAGACCTGGGGCAGGGTTTTAAGTCCTTCTTTTGATGGTGGCCAGAATTACAGGTCGATGCCATGGTAATTTATGAGGACATGCCATGGGTAACAGTGGAAGAAAACATTGCTTTGCACGGGTGTATTTAATCTATTTCATTTAATGTTTCTGTATGTTGTTGCAGAAAGAAATCCAACTTCCTCCCACCCCTGCAGCTGACAGAAGTTGATTTTTACCTTCATTTTTTCAATCCCCGTTGGCTGCGGAGTGGGAGGGGGCGTGGCCTGACAGAGTCGGAGCGTGGTTTCGCGAGATCTGGGGCGGGGGTCAGAGTGGCATGAATTACAGGTCGATGACATGGTAATTTATGGGGACCCGCAATGGGTAGCAGTGGAAAAAAACATCTTTTATTAGTACTGAATGGTCGTAGTCTAAAATTAGTCAATTCATCTACGATTTTTGTGTGTCGTTGCAGAGAGAAATTCACCCTCCCACCCCTGCAGCTGATTTTTTTCAATCCCCGTTGCCTGCGGAGTGGGAGGGGGCGTGGCCTGGCAGAGTTGGGGGTGTGGATTATCAAGATGCTTCGAACGGTTGTAGTCTGAAATTAGTCTATTTCATCTAAAATTTTGTGCGTCATTGCAGAGAGAAATTCACCCCTCCACCCCTGCAGCTGACAGAAGTTTATTTTTCCCTTCATTCTTTCAATCCCTGTTGGCTGCGGAGTGGGAGGGGGCATGACCTGACAGAGTTGGGGGTGTGGCTTAGCAAAGCGCTTCGCATAGGTGATTTAATCTATTTCATTTAATGTTTCTGTGTGTCGTTGCAGAATCGCTGCAGAGTGGGAGAGGGTGTGGTCTGACAGTTGGGGGCGTGACGATTCGAACAGTTGTAGTCTATAATTAGTCTATTTTATCTAAAATTTGTGTGTGTTGTTGCAGAGAGAAATTAAACCTCCCACCCCTGCAGCAAACAGAAGTTTATTTTTACCTTTATTTTTTCAATCCCCGTTGGCTGCGGAGTGGGAGGGGGTTTAACCTGACAGAGTCGGGGGCGTGGATTAGCAAGACGCTTCACATGGATGTATTTAATCTATTTCATTTAATGTTTCTGTGTGTCGTTGCAGAAAGAAAGTCAACCTCCCACCCATCCCTGCAGCTGACAGAAGTTGATTTTTACCTTTATTTTTTCAATCTCTGTTGGCTGCGGAGTGAAAGGGAGTGTGGCCTGATGGAGTCGGGGGTGTGGCTTAGTGAGACCTGGGGCGGGGTTTTAAGTACTTCTTTTAGGGTGGCCTGAATTAAAGGTCAATACCATGCTTATTTATGAGCCCACGCAATAGACAGCAGTGGAGGAAAACATCTTTTATTACTACTGAACTGTAGTAATAGAAAAAACACATAAGTTATATTTATGGTAACCGGAATACCTTTAACAGTGTCAGTGAATAGAAATGGATGAGATCCTCAGCTGCTGATAATTACTGGTTGTTATGGAAACCTGCCCTCCCTGTGTGTGCCTTTTGCAGAGAATGGCAGTTGGAGTTAAAACCAAAGTTCCCAGTTGTAATGTTGGCTAATGGAGATCATATTTTGGGAATATCTCAGGAACGTTATGTCCTAGAGAGATGAGACCTGGTCTAAAACCTTCCCGGACACCTGATGTACCTGTGTGCCGAATTGGGTGAAAATCGGTCCAGTAGTTTGGTCGCGCATAGAGAACAGACAGACAGACAGACAGACAGACAGAAACTCATTTTTATATTATTAAGAGATTATTGCCAGCCTTAGATTCTGCAGAGAGAGACTTTGAAGAGATAGAGCTACCTGAGAACTATAATTCCCATCCTGGCCTATATCCATACATTGTTATCTGATTTGCAATTTGAATTGTTTGGAACAGTGTTTTGATACTGCTGGATGTACTACAACTGCAGCGTCCAGGCCGCAGGGGCGTTGCGTGAGCGTGTAGTGGATAGTCACAGTGGTGGTTAGCCGATGGGTGCAATAGTACTCACAATTTGCAGCTGTTGCTCCCTGGGCTGGCGTGCAGTGAGGGGAAGGTGACACCAGTTCCTTCGGGGCACTCTCTGGTTACAGGGGCTCTGCCAGATGGTGGTTCGAGGTGCCCTTGATGGTAGACGATTAGGGTGTCGGGTGGCAGGGTCCCTGTCTGTCGTGATGCCAGCACCTTGTGGTGCAGAGAAGGATGGCGGAAGAGACGAGAAGTCAAACTTCTGCAAAACAAATAAACTTTTACTTGGAATAAAGTTGTCTTGAGGTGGATGATCTTGCAATACAAAATGCTTTCCTTTGTTACATTCACTCTTAAGGTGCAGTTGCTGTAAGATTCCGCCACAGGACAAATGCTTAACCCCTTCAACCCCGGGCCTGTTTTCACCTTCCTGACCGGGCCATTTTTTGCAAATCTGACATGTGTCACTTTATGTGGTAATACTTTGGAACGCTTTACTTATCCAGGCCATTCTGAGATTGTTTTCTTGTGACACATTGTACTTCATGACAGTCATAAATTTGAGTCAATATATTTCACCCTTATTTATGAAAAAATCCCAAATTTACCAAAAATTTGGAAAAATTTGCAAATTTCAAAATTTCAATTTCTCTACTTTCAAAATACACAGTAATACCTCCAAAATAGTTATTATTTTTACATTCCCCATATGTCTACTTTATGTTGGCATCATTTTTGTAAATGTCATTTTACTTTTTAGGACGTTAGAGGGCTTAGAAGTTTAGAAGTAGAGATGAGCGAGCATACTCGTCCGAGCTTGGTGCTCGTTCGAGTATTACGGTACTCGTAAGTGCTCGCTGCTCGGACGAGTATCTCGCCATGCTCGAGGAAATGGCAACTTCCGCATTGTGCATTTTTGGCGCCTAAAAACTCAGCCAATCACAAGCCAGGAGACTCTGCGGTACACCCAGCATCACGTGGGGCCCTTACATGTCGATAGCAGGGGTTGGCTGGCCTGATCAGGTGACCCTGGAATATACTAGTGATGGCCGCGGTGCTCGGCTCAGATGCTGTCTGGATGTCGTTAGGGATAGAGCTGCTGCGTTTCAGGGAGAGTGTTAGGGCCTGCATTTAGTTCTTTGTTAGGCAGGAGTGATCTCCCAAGAACCCAACAGCCCTTCTAAGGGCTACAAGAAATTTTTTTTTTGTCTCCTGGCTTGGCTGGCTGGCTGGCATGAGGAGTGCAGCTATCGCCATATATAACTCCCTTTTATTTTTTTTAATGTTATATCTCAGTGATACAAATCCATTTCACACAGCAGTGTGGAACCATTCTGTGTGTCACAGTTCAGTACACTCACTACAATCCGTATTTTCTGTCCAGGTGACACTTTCTGTACGTCACTTATCCAACCGGGTCTTTTGCTCTCACGTATATAGCTTGATCACAAAATCTCTGTGCGACATTTGTCTGGGTCGCAGTCAAAATAGCCACCGTCAGCAGGGTGTGAGTTAGCTCTACGATAGTTTCTGCACGTCACGTTCCAAAAAAACAAAACTTAAAAAAAAAAATATATAAAAAAAATTGTTTTTTTGTTGTTTTAGCTCAGTGATACAAATCCATTTCACACAGCAGTGTGGAACCATTCTGTGTGTCACAGTTCAGTACACTCACTACAATCCGTATTTTCTGTCCAGGTGACACTTTCTGTACGTCACTTAATCCAACCGGGTCTTTTGCTCTCACGTATGTAGCTTGATCACAAAAATCTCTGTGCGACATATGTCTGGGTCGCAGTCAAAATAGCCACAGTCAGCAGGGTGTGAGTTAGCTTTACGATAGTTTCTGCACGTCACGTTCCAAAAAAAACAAAACTAAAAAAAATATATATAAAAAGAAAATATATAAAAAAAAATTGTTTTTTGTTGTTTTAGCTCAGTGATACAAATCCATTTCACACAGCAGTGTGGAACCATTCTGTGTGTCACAGTTCAGTACACTCACTACAATCCGTATTTTCTGTCCAGGTGACACTTTCTGTACGTCACTTAATTAAACCAGACTGAACAAGTTTGTGGGTTTCAGTACAGCAGGCCCATTTATTTTTTATTCTTTATATAATACACTTATATACAGAAAATGTTGAACCCCAGAGCTAAGGGTCAAGGACGAGGGCGTGGGCAGGGGCGCACCTACGGGGGGGGTCCAGCGGGTCTGGACCCCCCCTAGAACCATAAAGAAATTTTTTTTTTTTTAATACCTCAGGGCCGCACCGCAATCGCCCAGGCGGCGCGGCCCTGGTTGATTTTGCGGGCGGCAGCAGCGCTAAAGAGGAGAGGGGAGAGAGCTTTTTCTCCTACCTCTCCTCTGCGCTGCTGTAATGTGGTATCTGATTGGTGGAGAAGCAGAGGGCGGAAGCTGCTTCTCCACCAATCATTTCAAGCGCCCACTCCAGAGCCCCATGTGACTGGCTGCCCGGCCAGTCCTTCCACCGGGCAGAACAGCCATCAGCCGGACTCGCTCCCGCGAACAGCCAAGCCGACCTCCCTGCTGCAGTAAGAGAAAATGGTGAGTATTGTGCCCCTGCCCTGTATTGTGCCCCCGCCTGTATTGTGCCCCCTGCCCTGTATTGTGCCCCCCCTGCCCTGTATTGTGCCCCCCCTGCCCTGTATTGTGCCCCCCCCTGCCCCCTGTATTGTGCCCCCCTGCCCTGTATTGTGCCCCCCCCTCCTGTGTATTGTGCCCCCCCCTTGTATTGTGCCCTTGTATTGTGCCCCCCCTGCCCCTGTATTGTGCCTCCCTGCCCTGTATT